>VZRF01003389.1:252533-271933 GCA_013396875.1 Vireo altiloquus | reverse complement strand
TTTGGGGGCTCTTTTTTTTTTTTTTTTTGCCTTTCCTTTTGAATTAAAGATGTCTGTAACTCTGAGATTAAAAAGAAAACCAACAATTGTGGCTTTTAATGTTTATTCTCCTCATAGAATGTGATTGTTAAAAGAACATGCACCGAAAGTTGCTTTCAAGAGTACGAAGATTCTTTGAAACTTAATAAATTGCAGTTTTTCTTGGCTGTTGAAATAATGTGTATTTTTCTTTTATGCAGGGGATATGAAATATATATATATATTGTTAAATCTGTGAAGGTATTTGAAGGAAGNATCAGATTTAAAGGGTCCTGCAAGGTTGCAAATTAACAAAAGCTGGTTTTATAGAGGATCATGAACTATGCACAAACTGGGTTCAAGACTTGTTTTTTTTTTTTTTTCCTCAAGTTTTAGTAGTGTATTTAGCTGAATAACCTTTCCTCAGAGTAATTGCATCTCATTGCCATTACACGCCTCCTACATATATATTTTATATATATATATACACACACACACTTATATAAAATATGTATGTGTGTATGTGCGTGTTTACATACAATTTTCCATGCTGAAGTTTAGCATTGAGTTGTAGAAAAAACTCCTGATATTTTCAAATTGGGAATGAAAATTTCTGTTGGAGGGGTTGGGGGAGGGGAGGGTGGGTTTTGGTTTTTGGGGGCTCTTTTTTTTTTTTTGCCTTTCCTTTTGATTTAAAGATGTCTGTAACTCTGGGNAAAAAGAAAACCAACAATTGTGGCTTTTAATGTTTATTCTCCTCATAGAATGTGATTGTTAAAAGAACATGCACCGAAAGTTGCTTTCAAGAGTACGAAGATTCTTTGAAACTTAATAAATTGCAGTTTTTCTTGGCTGTTGAAATAATGTGTATTTTTCTTTTATGCAGGGGATATGAAATATATATATATATATTGTTAAATCTGTGAAGGTATTTGAAGGAAGAAGTTTAATTTTGAATGAGAATGCAGTGTACAGCCAGGCAAACCCCTCCTGTGCTCACCCCCCTCGCTCTCTGCTGGTGACACTCATGAGCTTTTCCATCACCGTTTTGCATGTCTCATCCAAGAGCAGCAGTACCCATTTTTGTGTTCAAATTCTGTTTTTCTCATTGATCCATGTCTTTAGGACCACAGTAGGTGAGTTTGTAACCCCTCCCAGCCAGGCTTTTTTTTCCCCTGGCTCCACCCCAATCTCTGGGCCCGGATGTCTCTAAAGTTCCCATTCCTCTGGTGGCTTTGAGGTGAGCAAATAGCTCCTAAAAAGAGGAGACACAGCAAAATATTTTCATGTTTGGCCGTGCAGGGTTTGAGTTTAGGCAGATGTTCACCACTTGACAGTGCTTTTACCCCAAGGATGCCAACCTGAGGCACAGGAGATGCAGGGCTGAGGGTTCATGGAGAGATCCCAGCCTTGCTCCATTCCCTGGCTGAACACAGGGCTGGGTCTCCTCCTCGTGCCTCCCCCAAACCTGGCACTGGGGCCGCTGGTGCTGGGTGTGATGCTCAGCAGGGGTGGCCCCAGAACCTAGGGGTGTGAGTTTGTCCAGTGGAGCTCATTCCCCCAGTCCCTTTGGGAAGGAAAACCCTGGCATGAGCAGCTGGATTATTGAGAGGTTCCCATGCTGTCAATGGGGTTGTCCATGAGCCACAGTTCCAGAAGAAAGACCCAGTGGGGTAGGGGGGTCTGAGTTGTGTTGGCAGATATGATGCAGTTTAAAAAACCCAAATCCAGCTTTGGGGATAATTTCTGTTATGGAAACAGCAAAAATTCCCAGTCCGAAGCCTGTTCTGCCAATTGTATTGATCTGGACCCAAAGTCATACTGCTGTTTTTTACTGGAAGCTGCTTCACCTCCCACCTCCTGTATTTTTTCCTCTTCCAGTTGTTTGTAATGGAACTTCAAAGAGAGTTGCCTTTTCTTTTCCTTCTCTGATTCTTTCTTTGGTTTGTATTTTGTTGGGCATTTTGTCCTTGGCAAGGAGGACTTTCAGTTTTGGTGTCTTTGGGTTTTGTTGCCAAGACGTTGAGGTCCCTTATGGAGTCAGATGTTTTATTCTTCCATGAGGTTGGCAGCAATGACTTTTTGTAAATCAGATGCACTCTTAAAATTTTGAATCTCCCCTGATATATTAAAGGAAATTTCAGCTTTTGGCCAAAATCAATCTTTTAGCGTTTGTGTAGCTCTTTATTTTCAGTGTCATTCTTCTGCTTCGATGCTATCTGGTATTTCTTAAATTGTGAAGAAAGCTCCTGATGAGCAGGATTCACCCTCTGGCTGCAGAATCTTTACAAGAAAACATTTTTAACACTTTGTGGTTTTCTGTATATTGCGTTTGCTCCATGGCACCTTCACTGCATGGCTCCCTGTCTTTAGGCCAAGAGAATTTCTCTTTTTTAAGTGGTCTAAAACTGTCAAATTTCTTAGTTCTTTGTCTAGTTTGTGGGTGACACTGGCAGAGCAGATGTTTTGCTATTCTCCAAGAAATATATTATTGTTCTTGCTGATTCAATATATGATTGTGTATGTGAAGGAGCTTTTTAATTAAAAACAAAAAAAAATTGTGTACGGCTATCTGTATGTGTTAAGAGTTACTGGAGTTGGAAGAGTCTGGAAATGGAATTGGAAAACCCTTTAGGATTTGGGTTGTGGGCAGCTGCAGCGTGGAGCTCTCCTGTGCCAGCGGACCCGAGGCGAGCTGAGCATCCTCCGGGGTCGCACCTGAACTGCTGCTCTGAATGTACAACCCCAGGGCGGGGCAGTTCTGCAAATCGGGATACGGAGCTCAAGGAACTCTCGGTGCCACGGATGATGCCCTGCCGGGGGGAATCGCGGCTCCAGCGGGATCGGGAGCTCCCTGCGGGTCCCGGGATCTTCTCACCCACGCCCCTGCATCGCCTCGGAGGCGGCAGCGCACCCGTGAAACCTTAACTGCGGGACAGCCCGGCCCGTGCTGTGCCCTCACCTCCCCTCCTTCCCGAGGCTCCTCTGCCAGGAACACCCTCCGTGTGCCCCGAAATTTGGGAGAGGCCCCCCCAGCCCTCACCCCAGCGTAGCTTTCCCGGGGAGGACGGACTCGCCCATGTTCTAGTGGGCTCCAGGTGTCTTTCCCCGCACCCGATCGCTCAGGTTACTCTGCCAGCTCCAGCCCTGCGCTGTCCGCACCGCCCCTGCTCTCCCGGGAGGATGTTCCACCGACACGGAGATGATGCTTTTTTGTCCTGTGTGTGCCCCACCGTGTTTGTTTTTCGCTGTCCGATGCGTTGGAAACGAGTCGCTTGTAAATTTTACACTGATGAAAACGTGGTCCCGGTGCAGTCATGATTTCAGGGTTATTAAAATGTTATAAAACACCATAAGATGGGAGACTGCTTTGCTTTCAATAAATGTGGTTGTTGGTAAAGGGGGTTTGCCTTGACCTGCCTGTGGGGCTGCTGACTCCTGGAAAGGTGTGTGTGTCGCCCATCTGTCTGTCCCGAGTTAACACTTCATGACTTTAAATGTTCATTTTGTTCAAGGGATGGTCTTGATAATACTCACAACTGTAGCAGATTCCTCTGTAATTTTTCTGTTGTTCCACCTCCTGGATCCTTTGCCCGCTTATTAATTTACCTGAATTTATTCTTTATTTATCCTGAAAACATATTCATGCAGGCTGCAGACTTGTGTGACTGATGGTGTTGGAAAGGACCAGATTCTCTTTCCATATTTGCAATAGTCCTCCTTGTTTTGGTTGCAATATTCAGGGTTTCCAATCAGGTTTTACTCGCAGGAGTACCTTACAGGAGTGGGAAAACCTCACATTTTTTCATTATTTTATCTGATTTCAAGCAGTACCCACTTTTTCTGCCTTTTCCTGTCACTTGTCTCTCTTTCCTTCCCATCTCTTCCCTCCCTACAGATGACAGGGAACTTCTGATAAAGGCAGAGGAGGTGATTATTCCGCAGGTAAAAATGGCAGCTTCTGCCTGTGTGAAGTCTGCAAGTTGCCTAATTAGAACTGTAATCCCAGTGGGAGATTGAGCAGAAGCATAAAACGCCTGAAAGACATAGGAGGGGATGCACATCAGTCCCCACAGCTAAGCAGCCCTTGCCTCTTTGCTGGGATAATCACAAATTCCCAAAGGAAAAGATTGCAAACAGCTCTGATTACTCTGTGATGCCTTCACTGATGATTAATATTTCCCAAAAAGCTGCTGGGATGGTGTTTCCCAGCACACTTGCCCAGATGCCTGAGCCTGCAGCATCCAAGGTGGAGGGTGGAGAGCCCAGGAACAGGACTGGAAGGAATTGCACAAAGATCTGATTTGTAGGGGTCTCATTTTGAAAGAGCTAAAATGGCTCAAATTTAAAAAAAAAAAAACAAACAAAAACACACCTCAACAAAACCCACAACAAAACCAAAAAATTGGTTTCCCTGCTGGCTCAGTGGTGCATTTCTCTACACCATCACTGTGCAAACATGAGCATGGAGTGAGGTGGTTCTGGAGCTGTGCCCAACTCAGTGTTGGACTCAAATCCTTTATTTCTTGCTCATCAGCTTCTGCTGCCTCTCAGTTTGGGAATTACAGGTTCCACAGTAACCTGGCTGGGAGCACAGCTGGCTGTAGTTTCAGAATCATTTTCCTAGGGTGCTTCAGCACCTTTCTTGAAAAAATCCCTTTTTTAGGGGGCTCCTCTGAAGCACAAGAGATGAATTGGGCACTTGGGACCAGCAAAGGAATCCAGTGGACACCCCTTGGTGCTGTTTTTGAGCACAGACATTGAGAGACTCAAACTGGGTTTAATGGAGAATAAAGCTTAAATCTCTGTCAGCAGCATAAAACTGTTTGTTATTTAGTGGAAGTTAAGCACAAAACACTAAACCCTCATAATATGAAATTTAAGACACAGTGTAGGTAATTTTTGCTTCTGTGCTTAATTGAGGGGGGACAGAAGGAAAAGGGATGTATCAAAAAATAACAGGACCCAGTACAAAGGTGGGAGATTGTGTCATCTAGTAGACATCTCACAGTAGAGACAGTGATCTTTATGCCCTTAGAGCTCAAACACTGATTTTTTTGATCTGTTTTAGAGAATCCAGGTATTCTAGGACATTGGAACCCACTGTGGGCCCTGTCTTTAGATGAGAAAGGGAAACTTTCAGAAGTGAGTCTAAAGGGAATTGGTTGAAGTCTCCTTTTCTACTTGAACCTTCAACAAAGTTAGGAGGCCAAATATCACATTTTTCAAATGGGGTTATTCTTAGAGTTCTTGTCCATACAAGACATTTAAAGTGGGGCACTCCCTTGGCACAGCAAGAATTGATGCATTCTTAAAAGTGCTCTGCTGGTTTCATTGTCAGCAGGACCACAGAGAGATCAGTCGTGTGTCCAACTGCTGTGGGACCTCAGAGCAGAAATACCAAATCAGAGGATTTATCAAGGCTTTTAACTATTTTTTTTTCTTTTTCTCTTACATATTTATCACAGAAATCTCTGAAAGTTCACAGTCTGCAAAACAAGAAATGGTTCCCAGCACCTTGGCATCTCCCCGTGGGTTACAAGAGTGCAGCATAAGGGACATTGGGGTTTCCACAGCACAGACAGCACCAGATTCTGCTGCCCTGGGATTGAGGCCAGAGCCAGAATGGGGATGATCAGCTCTGTAGTGAAAAGCTGGGGAGTCACTGCTAAGAGTGGAGATTCCTATGATTTCGGAGGTGTTGCCTGGCTCCTCTGGCCCCAGGAGCCATTCTGCCCTGCGAGGCTTGGGGGAGGAACAAATTTGTGTCAGGGAAACAAACCCCACTTCTCCTCTCTCTCCCTGCAGCACCCCTGGGCTCTGGGGGCACAACCAGGAGCCTGTGGGGTCACAGCTTTCCTGAGGGCTGCCTGGAGCCCCAGCTCAGAAGGAGCAGGGCAGGAACTCAGGTGTTTACAGAGCAGCTGAGGCTCCTCCCTGCAGCCTCTGGATTTTGAGAAGCCTTTGTATCAAGCAAAGCTCAGCACGCTGAGCTCTGAGCTGTCAATTAAAAGGCAAAGGACCATAAATCCTCTTTGCAAACGCTTCGAGCCCTGCAGTGGGTGGTTCCCTGAGCTCCTGCAATCTGTTCTGTCCGGAGAAGAAATCTGCAGTGGCCCCGCGCCTGCAGAAGGGTGGGCTGGTGGTCAGACGGGTCAGTGGTCACAGGGGTTGGTGGTCACAGAGGCTGGTGTTTGCAGGGACTGCTGGTTGCAGGGTCAGTGGTCACAGGGGCCGGTGGTCACAGGGGTCACAGGGTTCGGTGGTCACAGGGATCAGGGGTCAGTGGTCACAGGGGTCAGTGGTCACAGGGGTCACCGTGTCCCGCGCGCAGCCCTGTCGCCGCCCTGGCTGCAATTCTCGTTGTTCCCACAGGGTGGTGCCAGGGAGCCGCTCCGAGCCCCGGCCGGGGTGGGGGGGGAGGTTCGGTATAAAATTCTTTGCTTGGACACAATTCCAGGTGGATTTTGTGTCCCGGGCTGGTGTCGGAGAAGTTCTGTGTGCTGGAGGCTGCTGTGCCGCAGGGGTGCAGAGCAGGGGGCGCTGGGGCAGCGCTGCACGGGGCTGGAGGAGAGTGGGGCAAGCCGAGAGCAGGGCCCGTGCATGGACTCAGCCATGGAATCACCAAGGCTGGAAAAGACCTCCAAGGCCATGGAGTCCAACTTCCAACCGGCACTGCCAAACCCACCACTAACCCATGTCCCCAGGTGCCACATCCACACTTCTAAATCCCCCCAGCGATGGTGACTCCACCACTGCCCTGGGCAGCTGTGCCAGGGCTGGATAAACATTTCGGAGAAGAAATTTTCCCCAGTATCCCATCGAAACCTCCCCTGGAGCAACTTCAGCTGTTCCCTCTCATCCTGTCACTTGTTACCTGGGAGAAGAGACCGACGTCCCTTGGCTCCAGCCTCCTTTGAGGCATTTCTCAGCCTGAAGCCAGGTGGGAGCTGCGTGCCCAGGGTGCGGCACTGAGGATGCTCCCGCTGCCCTCCCCAGCGCGGGGAACTCGGCGACCTTCCAGGTCTTTTCCAACTTAAACAGCTCCACGATTCTCCGAATCCCAGCCTGCCGGGAGAGCCCTAATGGAGCTCATGTGATGAGGTTTGCTCTCTCCACAGCACTCAGCGTTTCCCCGGCGCTGCGCCTCGCTCGGCCAAAGCTCCTAAAGACAAACACCTTTAATTGCGCCCTCAACGAGTAAGTGCCGCTTTTGGGTTTAAAATGTTTTTGCTCTCCCTGTGTCGGGTGTCCTTGGCGTGGGTGTTCGTGCCGCGGCCTCCCATCAATCAGGGGCTGAGCAAAGTGCAGCAGCCAGCGCCAATTAGGGGCAGCCCGGGCGGCAGCTGCTCCCTCCCTGCCCGCGGCTGGCGCTGGTGCGGCTCCCGGGCCCTGATTGTTTGTGCACACAAATTAAACGCCAGCATCTCGCGGCGCTCGGATGGGATGTGCTCCGTGATGTGGAACAGAACAGGAGGGATCACACGGAGCTCTTCTCCCGGGGTGACACGGGTGAGCGTGGGGACAGCGCTGGCGCCGGCGCTGGAGGCGAGTCTGGAGTGAAGTGGAGCAGCTGGGGGAAGAAGAGTTACAAAGGGAAGATGTTCCAGATCTTTCTGGTGTTTTGAGAACGGGAAGAGCAGCCCTCGGTTCTGTGAGTTCGCTGCGATGTTTTGTGTAGAGAAAACAGCACCAGAGACCTCAGCAGCAGCCAGGGTAGCACTGGGGATCCGGGCACAGCCCTCACTGCTGTCCGTGGAGCTGGAATTTCCAGAGTATCCCTGTGCAGGGACAGCAACACCCACGGTCACCCAGCAGAGGCAGAGCCTTTGTCCCCCGGTGCCTTTGTGCCCCTGCAGAACATCTCCCGTCCCAGGCACCAGGTTCCTCCACACACGGACATAACAACAGTCTAGCTGTGGAAAACCACCTCCAACTTAAATCTCAGCTGATCACTGGGAGAGGGCCCAGGCAGTGAAACCCCTCCAGTGCCAGAGATGGCATCGGGAGAGCAGCCACTGCTCCCTGGGCTGCCATGCCAGGACAGCCAGGTGGTGCCTGTGTGTGGCTCACTGGACACAGATTTCCCCTGGATCCTGTGCCCCTGGCCATTGCAGCAGCCCCCAGCAGCCCTGACTGCCCTGGGCCATAACCATGGAGTGCTCCCCACTACACGATGGATCTCTGTGTGCTGGAGGCCTCGAGCAGCTGCTCTGGAGGCCAAAGCTCCTCCACCTGCTGCTCCCCTGAGCCACGGGAGCCGTGAGTGCCCAGGGTTACAGCTCCTCTGGACAACCAGGTGCTCCAGGGCAGAGCTGAGCCAGGGGGAGCCTGGGAGGATGTTTGAGTGGATCCTGCTCTCCCCAGGCTTTCTCTCAAAACCCCAGCTGCCCTCTCCTCCTGGCAGGGCATGAAGAAGGGCAAATATTGCTCCTCTCTTAGGCCTGTGGCTGTGTGATGTTTGCAGGGACAGCTGTCGCAGCCATGTGAGCAGGGCTCAGCCAGCACCCCCTCCATCCCCTGGCCTGGGCTGCAGCTCAGGTTCTGTATCTGTGCTCTGTGGCTGGGCAGGAAAAGCCATTTCACCTGTTGCCATTTGTTGAAAGAAAAGGAGCTGCAGGTGCTCAGCCCTCCAGCACAGCCTGCTGGACAGACACGGAGCACAGGTACAGAGCACAGGTACAGAGCACATGGAGCACACAGAGCACAGGTAAAGAGCACAGGTACAGAGCACCAGCTGGCTCCAGACCCCGGAGGGGCTTTACCCTCCCTGATCCCTTTTCCCACTAAAGCCGAAGCTGAGCACAGGTCACACGCAGGCCCCTCAGGCCAGGAGACATCTGACCTGCCTTTTTTTAACCCCACTCAGCAGAATCTTGCCCTGCTCTGGCCAAGAGAAGCACTGCTGGAGCCCCAGCACCGCGATGGGCACGGGCAGAGGTTGGGACAGGGCTCACGCTCGCTGTGCCTGGCACAGATCCCCCGGGACGGATCCTGGGCACTGCTTTGGGTGCACTGAGATACCAGAGCTGCTCTCCAACCCGGGCAGCCCGGCATGGCGCCTGCTCTGCCTCGCCCTGCATCTTGCACAGAGCATTGGGGGCGAGGCATCCCGAGGCTCTTGTCCTGCCGGAGCCCCTGCATGGCCAACCCCAGCCCCACACCATGGCCCTGCCGGAGCCCCTGCATGGCCAACCCCAGCCCCACACCGCGGCCCTGCACGGCCGCAGCTGCCTGAGCCCGAGGTCCGAGCGAGGTGACCGCAAGCCCAGCAGAGCCACCCGTGCGTTTCGTGGGAGCGATGCAAACCCTCCCAGACCCGCAATGCCCAGGGAGGGCTGTGGGGATCCCTGCACCCCCGCACCCCCGTCCGCTGCCCCCAGCCCTGCCGGGCCGGGAGAAGCGGGGCTGGGGGCGGCCCCGGGGGGACCGGGAGGGGCTGTACAAGGCTGGCAGGCATTGGGCGAGGGGCAGTGGGTGCTGGAGAGCTCCTCCAATGGCTCCGCGCTTTGCTGGAGCCCGGCGCTGCAAGGGCACGAGGTGAGGCCGTGGAGAACGTCCAGTGCCTGCGTCCGAAGCTCCTGCACCTTCTGGATCTCCCTCTGCATCTTCTGCTTCTCCTACTTCTCCCTCTGCAGCTCCTGCGCCTCCTGCATCTCCCTCTGCACCTCCTGCATCTCTCTCTGCTCCTCCTGTACCTCCTGCATCTCCCTCTGCACCTCCTGCACCTCCCTCTGCACCTCCTGCACCTCCTGCATCTCTCTCTGCACCTCCTGCATCTCCCTCTGCACTTCCTGCACCTCCTGCATATCTCTCTGCACCTCCTGCACCTCCCTCAACCCTTCCTGCACCTCCTGCACATCTCTCTGCACCTCTTGCATCTCCCTCTGCACCTCCTGCACCTCCCTCCACCCTTCCTGCATCTCCTGCACCTCCAGCATCTCAGTCTCTGCATCAGTTGCAGCTGCAGCATCTCGGTCGAGCATCTCATCCTCAGAGCAGTGGCTGCTGTACCCTGCAGGTCTTGGGCTGGGGCTGGCTGGGAGTTGGGGTTCTGGAGCCCCCAGGGGCTCGTGCTCTGCCCAGGGAAGGCAGAGATGGGGCACAGGGGAGCCTCTCCCTGTGGAATCTCGTGGGGCTCCACCGGCCTGAGCCTGGGGAGGTCGCTGGGACCCCCCAACAGGAGCTGTTTCCAGGCCCTACCGTGGATCTCGCAGGAGGGGGCTGGCAGCCAGCCTTGCCCCCAGCTTCTTCCTTTTACCCTGCAGAGAGATTTCCTTCTGCTTTTAGCACAAGGCTGTGAACCGAAGGGCCTGGAGCTCCTTGGTCCTGCATCACCCGAATGAAACACAAACCCTCCCGGGAAGGGCTGGCCAGGGAGAGGTGGGCTCATGGAGGCACTGCATGGCTGGGGCAGCCCTGGCCGGGGCTGAGCGTGGGCAGGACTGGCAGGGAGAGCCCTGAAGGTGTCCCCTGGTGGGCACATCCCTGTGGCTGCTCTCATCACTGCCAGCCCCACTGTGGGCAGGGGGCACCACGTTGGTTCAGCTGCCCAAAGTGGGCTGTTTCTGTTCCATTCCCTGCTGGCAGCATCCCCATTTTCCCCAGGGAGAGCTCCATCCTGAGCAGCTCTCGGGACAGCCACACACCCTGTCAGAGCGTCCTGGTGGCAGCAAGAGGTACTTGGCTGTGAGACAGAGGTGAGGGCAACCTGAGCCACCACAGTGGGTCCTGGTGGCACCTGCCTGTCCCCTCTGCTGCCTGTCCCCCCCACTGCCTGCCCCCAGCCTCATCCCAGACTCCAGGAGAAGGATTTTGCCTGCCTGGAGATCACTGTTGTGGCACCAGTGCCCACGGGAGAGGTGGCAGCAGGGTGCCCCAGTGAGTGATGCCCACGGCGAGGCTGAGCTCTCCCTGCTGGCACCTTCTCCTCTGGGAAGGGGCTGGAACCCCCAAGTGCCTCCCCAGCGGATCAGGGGCAGACCATCCTGCAGGGCTGGGTTTCTGAAAGCTTCAGACCCCAAACTGCCCATCTCCCTTGCGTCTGGATCTGGGGGTGACTCTTTAATCCATCAGGCTTTAATATCCCTGTTTCTGGGGGATGTGTGTGGCTGCTGAGCAGGTTAAGTGCTCATTACAGCCAGGGCGGGCTGTGTGAAGGGAGAGTAAATCAGTGCAGGGCATGCTCAGCACAGCAAACACAGCCCTTCTGTGCCTCCCCCTGTGCCGTTTATTATCTCCTTTTAACATGTTTGTGTTTTTTATTTCAGTGGATCATCTGTCTTTTAATGGCTGCTTGTTATTTTCTGTGCTCAGAGGTGAGAAGGTGTTTTATTGTTGGTCTCTGCTGCTTGGTAAAAACTTCAGTGTGGTTAAATTATTAGAAAAATCATAACTCTGAATGTCCTGACACTGCCAGGGGAGGCTGGAGAGCTGGGGAGGCTCCTTCACTGCCAGGACACTCCACATAAGGCTGGAGCACAGAGGAGGGAAAGCAAAATGCAGTGATGAGAGCATAAAACGCTGATATGGGGCACTGCAGCACCTGAAACCCAGGAGAAAGAAACCGAGACATTTTCCAGCTCTACTTTGCAACAGTTTATTTATTGGGAATGCTTAAAAAAAACCAAACAAAAAGGGAATAGAGAAAACCAAGCTGATGCACAGACCACCCTATCACATGCTCTACACCAGGTACAAACTCAGGACTGCTCGGATGCTGGATGTGCCGTGGGTGATGGAGCTGCGCCGGGAGCTTGTGGGTGCTGAGGACGAGGTGACACCGGACCCGGGAGTGGCACTGGCAGGGCTGATGCAGCTGCAGGTGCCCACATCTGCCAGAGCCCTGGCATTTGTCCCCGCTGCCCGTTCCTGCCAGCCCCTGGCTGCCCCACGGCCCTTCCCCAGGTGAGCCTCCTGCTTTTTTGGGAATTCCCCCTCTCCCCACACCCTTCCAGCAGCCTGCATCCCTTCCAGCTCCCTCCTCCTCCTTGTCACTTCCAGCCCTCTCCGCTCCCTGGGCTGGGTGGGGAAGAGGAGGGAAGGGGTGGGAAGTGGCAGGGGTAGTTTTGGCCGAGGCAGTGCCTCTCCCCACCCAGCCCACCTGAGTTTCCAGCCGGTGCCAGCACCTTCCCTGGGGCTCGGGGAGGCCGGCTCAGCACACGGAGCAGCTGTTGGTCTTGTTCATGGGCGGCCTGAGCGCCTGCTCCTTGGGCAGCGTCTCCCTCCTCTTGCAGAGCGCGGGGCTGAGCCTGCTGGGCAGGTTTGCCTGCTGCAGCAGCTCCCTGAACACCTCCAGGATGTTCTCGTTGTCCTTGGCCGACGTCTCCACGAAGCGACTGTTCCAGTCCAGCTCCACCAGCGACAGCACATCCTCCACCAGCACCTGCCGCTCGCCGCCGCTCTCTGCCTTGTTGCCGACCACCACGATGGGAGGGAACTTGTCCTCCTTCACCTCCAGGATCTCCTCCCGCAGGCTCTTGACGCTCTCAAAGGACTCGGCATCGTCCACGGCGTAGACCAGGGCGAAGGCATCGCTGTTCTGGATCGAGAGCTTCCTCATGGCTGGGAAGGAGTAGCTGCCGCTGGTGTCCAGGATTTCCACCTTGACCGTGGCCCCGCACACCTCGTACTCCTTGCTGTGCAGCTCCTCCACCGTGCGCCGGTGCTTGGGCTCGAAGGTGTCCATCAGGAAGCGGCGGATGAGCGACGTCTTGCCCACGCCGGCGGCTCCCAGGAAGACCAACCGGACGTGGTTCTTCTCCTTCGCCACCAGGGACATGGCTGGCACAGAGGGGGACAGGATGCTCCTCAGCTGGTGCTCACGCCACAGGTGCCCCTGGGTGGTGGCTGCAGCCCCGGTGTGTGTCTGCCCGTCCTCCCTGCACTGACTCAGCGCAGCCAGGGAATGTCAGTGCCACCGCTCCGCAAACTTCTCCCTCCTGCTTTGCCGTGGACTCTACGATCCCCAAGCCCAGCTCATTTTTTTTATCCCGGTTCCTCTCTGCCATGTGGCACCAAGCTGTCCAATCTCCGTGGGTTGTGGGTGCTGGAGGAGGGAGGGCAGGGAGGGAGGGGAGCGAGGTGCTCCGGGCCAATCCGCACAGTTCAGTCCTGGAAAGCCACTCCAGCCCCGGAGCGCAGCAGTGCTGCATCGCTGCCGGTAGCGCGGGGAGCCCGCGGCACCGCGGCCGTCCGGCACCGCCAGCTCCTCACCGATTACCGGGAGCCCCTTGGCATGGGCTTGCTGGCGGCAGGGATGCTCAGTGGCCATCCCCACCCATGGGGAGGCTCGTGGCTAGGAGCTGGACAGCGGCACCCGCGGCGTTCCCTGCGGGTACGCAGGGCTGGGGACTCGTCTGCAGACAGGGCTGCTGCGAACGCGCCCAAGTCTTCAGTGGAGCGATGAAATGTTTGGCTGGAGGGGAGAGATAAGCTCTCCCGTCTGTCATAACCTCCTCATTGAGCTGTCAGTTATCCGGTGATTTTTGTGAAGTATTTAACCAGAGGGGGAAATAAAATCTCCGTGCGGACGGTGCACGGAGCTCTCCGGGAGCAGATGCTGGGAGCTGTGGGGAGGAACCAGCCGTGACCCAGCAGTGGGGCTGCTCTAGAGGCGCAGGCTGCCCTGTCCAGGTGTGTTTGCTCAGCGATCGCCTTCCATCCCACGCTGGAGCTGTCCCAGAAGGTGATTTATGCCAAGTGCAAATACAAAGGGAACTTGCTCAGAAGTTCGAATAAGTTTCTATCCTAAATTTGTGCATCTGGGTTTTTTGGAGCTTTAATACAGTTGGTTTTCTTTCCATAGCCAAGTGCCAGTTCCAGCATTTAGTTCTGGATGAATTTGTTCTGTTGATTCCAAAACCCTTTTCACTGGAATCATTCCTGCCTTTTAATTCTCCAGTTATTGTTACATTTTAGCCATGTTAGGAGCTTTCCCAGCTAATCTTGTTATCAGGAGAGCCAAGAGATTCTATCGGGATGAGCAGAGTCCTCTCCTGGTGTCAGCCTGCCCTGGGAGAAGGGAAAGGAGGGGTCCCCAGCAGGACTGACAGTGGGATTGGTGTCCAGTGCCCCACGGCATCAGCTGGTGATGCACCTCCACTCATCAGCATGAAACTCTTCTTGGGGTCACTTCCTGAGCCATGAGGAGATCCCAAAGGCAGTGCCAAGGACTGAGCTCTGGGAGCTGGAAGGAGCTGGGAATGTGGAAGATTTGATGGCACAGGCATAGGACCTTGACAGGCTAAAATCTGGGAGAAGGAGGGGATGAGCAGAGGGTGCACGAAGGAAGCAGTGACAGGGTTGTGGTGCCTGGTGTGACACCAGCACCAGTGGAAATGAGGAACTGAAGAGAGTGAGGCAGCAGAGCAGGACAAGTAATCTCGAGCCAGCTTTTGGAAGCTGTTTAAAGAAAACCCCCTATTTTTTTTGTATAGGAAAGAATTTGGTTAATGCTTCTTTGTGTTTGGTTTTCAAGAGATGAAAGGGGTTTCCCACAGTCCCTCCCAGCTGCTACAGCAAAACTCTGCAGGCTCTCAGGTTGTGCTGAGGGACTGTGATGCCCTCGCTGCTGCTTGTTTTCCCAGCATTTCATTCCAAAGGGCCTCAAAACATGGATCTGTTCAACATCTCAGCATCCAGCATTTCTCTCACTGGTGCAGAAGTGATGCCTGGGGTGAAGGAGGAACCCATGGCGGGAGGGAGTGGGAACCCCAGGCTACCCCAGGCTCCAAGCACCCCATCCTGGATCTAAACCATCCCCTTTACTGTTGGCAGATGCCAGGCAGCAGTGCCATCCCTGCACGGCTTCCAAAGCTGAGGTTGGGATGGGACCTTGGTGCTGTGGGAGCCAGGCCTGGGTGCTGTCTGTGGGCACACAGAGTGACACACAGTCACACAGTGACACACAGAGTGACACAAGGTGACAGAGTGACACACAGTCACACAGTGACACACAGAGTGACACAAGGTGACACACAGAGTGACACAGTTGCACAGTCACACACACAGTGACACAAGGTGACACAGTGACACACAGGCACACATAGTGACACACAGTCACACACACAGTCACACACAAGCACACAGTGACACAAGGTGACACACCGAGGCACACACAGTGACACACAGTCATACACAGTCACACACAGGGCAACAGTGACACACAGGCACAGTCACAGTCACACACACAGTTACACAGAGTCACACACAGTCACACAGTGACATACAGTCACACACACACGGTCACACACAGTCACACACACAGTCACACACAAGCACACAGTGACACAAGGTGACACAGTGACACACAGGCACAGTCACAGTCACACAGAGTGGCACACAGTCACACACACAGTTACACAGAGTCACACACAGTCACACACACACACACAGACACAGTCACACACAGTGACACACAGTCATACACAGTCACACACAGGCACACAGTGACACACGGTGACAAAGTGACACAGTCACACACTGATACAGTCACACACAGTGACACACAGGCACAGTCACACAGAGTGGTACACAGTGACACACACAGTCACACAGAGTCACACACAGTCACACACACAGTCACACACACACACACACACACAGTCACACCCAGCCAGGCTCTGCATCCCCAATGATTTTTCACATCACTTGTCTCCCCTCGGTTCTCACATCCGTGCTGCTATGGTTACCAAGAGCCTGAAAGGTTTTAAATCTCCCTCAGAGCAATGGAGGATTTCAGGGTAATCTTGTTAGGAGATGAGCAATGAATATTTCCAAAGGCCTTTTGCATGGATAGCTCATTCCCTGTGAGCTTATGGCCCCTGACAGCAGGGAAAGCAAAGCACGGGGGGACTGAGCAGGGAAGGGAAGAGACAGGGAAGGATGAACACAGTGACTTATTTTCCTCTGCAGCCCTTTGTTCTCAGAGTAATGTTCCTAAATTCTGAATTTTTCAAGGCTGGCCGGCTCGAATCAGGTATTAAAAAATTATTTCAATCTGTGTTTCCCTCAGGGAAAGACTCGCAGGGCCTTTATGGGCACTTGGAGATGGGGACAGTGATGGATGAGCCCTACAGAAAAGCCCTGCATCCCATGAGCCGAGCATCCATCTGCAGGGACCCACTGGGGTACTGAGTAGAGCTGAGATGGCTCATGGGAGGGACCAGGATCCTGTGGGATTTCATAATCCAGGTGGAGTTTGGATCCTGCACGCACAGGAACTGGAGCATGGCAGGGGCAAAGCCTCTGCCAGTGCTGAGCCTGGGCTGTCCCCACAGGAGAGGAGACCGTGACGCCCTAGGGACAGAGGGAATGAGGGAGGGGACAGTGACCTGCCTGTGAGGGAGCAGGGAGGGAAAAGAGCTCTGAGCAGGGCAGGGAGGAGGGCAGGCAGCAGGAGGAAGGGATGACAGCAGTGTTGGGCAGGAGCTGGGATGGAGGGGGAATGAGTTGTGGGGTGGGTTTGGGGCTGGGATGGAGCAGGAATGAGTTGTGGGGTGGGTTTGGGGCTGGGATGGAGGAGGCTGAGGTGATGGGTGAGCAGTGGTGCCCAGGAGAGCTGNCTGGGATGGAGCAGGAGTGAGTTGTGGGGTGGGTTTGGGGCAGGTGGAGACACACACCCAACACTCACAGGCAGGTCTGGAGCCAGGCATGCTTGGAGATGCTCATGGTCATCCTTACCCCAGGATGTGGTAGCCAGCCCTGTGCAGCCATGGGGCAGTGGGGTACCCCGTGGGAGGTGAGGGATGGTCCCCAGGGTCCCAGCCAGTGTAGGGCTCGGGCAGAGCCATCAGCCAGGCCTGGAGTGCTGGACAGTCCCTGCCTGAGCGAAGCCCCCACGGGCTGGGCAGCCTTTGGCAGTCAGGAGAGGGCAGTTTGGGTCAGAATGCTGGGAAATGATGTGTGAGCTGCTGCTTCCGCCAAGTGCTGCTGGGGGAGAGCTGGTGCAGGGACCAGGGAAGGCAGGGACAAGGGCAGAGGAGGGGGCTGGAGCCAGCAGCACCCAGTACAGGAGAACCCCTGGGATCTGCTCCCCTCACAGGGCTGTTTGCAGCTGGGCTTGTGGGATGCTGTGGTGCCTCTTCTCTCCCTGAACCAGCCCACGGAGCTCCACTGCTGGAGAGGCAAGAGTGAAGCTCTCCCAAAAACCATCCTGGTGTCCTAACAAGGTTTGTAATGTCTTCTACATTCATTTTTGTTTCACTTTTAAGCTTATGTTTGGTGGCTGAAAGTGATTAAGTGAGGGGGAAGCCAAAAGAGCTCCAGACCCCTTCGCACTGGCCAAGTGCTCCCCAGCTCTGCTGCTGCTCCCAGATGGGAAAAAGACAATTTGCACCTTCAGGAACAGCCTGTGCTGTGCCTGGATATGCTCTGGGGAGCTCCCATCCCAGTGCTCGGCTGTCACAGCTCCGAGGGAACGGCAGCTCCGATGTTCTCAGCACTGGAGCTGCTGGTGCTGGGCACTGCTCCAGTCCTGGACACAGTGCCCCAGATCAGCACCGCTGGTCACACGCAGGGTGCCAGGAGCCCTGGGCCTGCCCCACTGCTCACAGGCACTGAAGCATCACTGTAATGTGGTGGTGATGATGCCTTAAGTGGCTGCCTAGAAACAGAGACTAGACAGGAATAAGGGAATAAAGGAGGGATTGATTTGAAAAGCCTTCAAAGGTCACACCTTGGGGGTCCAGAGGCTCCTGCCTCAGTGCATCCCAAAATGGACGACAGGTCATGAGTTCTTCACACTTTTATAGGTTTGGTCCATTTGCATATCAGCATCAATTTGCCAATTAAAACTTTAGCTAATGATGGAATTTCTCCAAGCTTGCCCCCTCTCCTCAGGTTGATGAAGGTTTGCAGGTGTTGGGCCCAGGAGGGTCTGGGTGTCCTTGGAGAGTGAGCTGGAGAGGCTTTGTTATGTCAGTGTGAGCATGAGAGAACAGCACTGAACGAGCTCCAGGGAACTGCAGAGTTACACTGGGCACTGCAGGGCTGGGAAAATATAAAAGTTAAAACCTAAGGCTTCAGTGAGCAGCCTGCAGCACTGTGACACATTCCAGGAGCCTGAGCCAGCTGCTGGGAGCCGCTGCAGGGCTGGTCCTGTGAAGGGCACCCAGTGCCTCAGCACTCTGTGCCTGCACACCCCACAGCAGCACGCAGGGCAGCGAGCACAGCCTGGGAGATGCTCCCACCCTGCACCACCCACTCGTGCCCCTGCCTCTGTTCCTGCCCGTGGATAAATTCATGGTGGACGTGAGGGCGTCTGCATTTCCAGCTGGGATTCCTGAGGTCCCGGCTGAGGTGCTGAGAAGGAAGTGGGCAGCAATGAGGAACCCCAGGGACTCCATCTGCACTGCCTGGTGTCCCCAGCTGCTGCCCCTCCCCGCAGGCACTGGCTGAGCGATGGCCTCGTGGTGTGGATCATCGCTTTTCCCACCTGGAATGAGCCCTGGGTGGGACACCAGGCGAAAACAGGAGAGGGGAGGAGAAGCTGCTGCCTGCTGTGGGCAGAGCAAAGGGCCAGCGTGGGCTGTGTGAGGCAGAGATCAGCGAGGCAGGTCCTCCCCGCGGCGTGGGGACAGAGCTGCACCCGAGAGGGTTAAACCTGCCTCTCCCGTAGATTAAATCCAAATAGCCTTTGGTGCAGCGACAGGTGAGAGGAGAAATCCGAACCCTATAGCCGCCGCCCGCGCTCGGAGGGGCCGCAGGATGCATAGATGGATCAGCCAGACGTGGTGCTCCTGTCTGGAACAGCCTGGCCCCGCACGGATCCTGTTCCCGGCTCCGCTGGGGCCTCCATGGGGCACCTGCACCCCCGAGAGGGGACCCCCGGCATGGGGGGTGCCTGGGGGTGCTGGTCCTGCGCAGGGTCACACAAACTCCTGCCTGGTGACCCCCAGGGCCAGCTGGGGTCAGAGCTGGTTGCGAGAGGGGAGGGATGAGGTTTGCCCATAGCCCCAGGGGGTGTCAGTGGGGGGAGAGGAGAGTAGGGCTGGGTTTGGGATCGTCCAGTGCCACTGAAGGAGGTATGGGAGGAGATCCCTGCTGGCACTGATGCCAGGATGATTTTTTGCTTTTTCTTTTATACCCCTCTTACATAGTCTTTTATACAGTTTTATGTATTCTTAGTCCTTTTAGCCCACATATTTATAACTTTTCAAGCGTGATAACTCAGCTCAGCCCCACGGCACTGTTAAACCAGGAGACCAAACATCCTGGGAGCCCCAGACACCAAGGGCCTCTCCAGAACACATTTTGGAACCTCAGACAGGCCCAGCCAGGGGGAAGGTTCCTCACAACGAGGGGTTCACTCCAGCCTCTCATTGGGGAATCTTTGATAAATATGTTCATTTTGCAAGGCCTATAATTGTGTGTATTTCAGT
>VZRF01003389.1:195933-252296 GCA_013396875.1 Vireo altiloquus | reverse complement strand
CCTAGAAACAGAGACTAGACAGGAATAAGGGAATAAAGGAGGGATTGATTTGAAAAGCCTTCAAAGGTCACACCTTGGGGGTCCAGAGGCTCCTGCCTCAGTGCATCCCAAAATGGACGACAGGTCATGAGTTCTTCACACTTTTATAGGTTTGGTCCATTTGCATATCAGCATCAATTTGCCAATTAAAACTTTAGCTAATGATGGAATTTCTCCAAGCTTGCCCCCTCTCCTCAGGTTGATGAAGGTTTGCAGGTGTTGGGCCCAGGAGGGTCTGGGTGTCCTTGGAGAGTGAGCTGGAGAGGCTTTGTTATGTCAGTGTGAGCATGAGAGAACAGCACTGAACGAGCTCCAGGGAACTGCAGAGTTACACTGGGCACTGCAGGGCTGGGAAAATATAAAAGTTAAAACCTAAGGCTTCAGTGAGCAGCCTGCAGCACCGTGACACATTCCAGGAGCCTGAGCCAGCTGCTGGGAGCCGCTGCAGGGCTGGTCCTGTGAAGGGCACCCAGTGCCTCAGCACTCTGTGCCTGCACACCCCACAGCAGCACGCAGGGCAGCGAGCACAGCCTGGGAGATGCTCCCACCCTGCACCACCCACTCGTGCCCCTGCCTCTGTTCCTGCCCGTGGATAAATTCATGGTGGACGTGAGGGCGTCTGCATTTCCAGCTGGGATTCCTGAGGTCCCGGCTGAGGTGCTGAGAAGGAAGTGGGCAGCAATGAGGAACCCCAGGGACTCCATCTGCACTGCCTGGTGTCCCCAGCTGCTGCCCCTCCCCGCAGGCACTGGCTGAGCGATGGCCTCGTGGTGTGGATCATCGCTTTTCCCACCTGGAATGAGCCCTGGGTGGGACACCAGGCGAAAACAGGAGAGGGGAGGAGAAGCTGCTGCCTGCTGTGGGCAGAGCAAAGGGCCAGCGTGGGCTGTGTGAGGCAGAGATCAGCGAGGCAGGTCCTCCCCGCGGCGTGGGGACAGAGCTGCACCCGAGAGGGTTAAACCTGCCTCTGCCGTAGATTAAATCCAAATAGCCTTTGGTGCAGCGACAGGTGAGAGGAGAAATCCGAACCCTATAGCCGCCGCCCGCGCTCGGAGGGGCCGCAGGATGCATAGATGGATCAGCCAGACGTGGTGCTCCTGTCTGGAACAGCCTGGCCCCGCACGGATCCTGTTCCCGGCTCCGCTGGGGCCTCCATGGGGCACCTGCACCCCCGAGAGGGGACCCCCGGCATGGGGGGTGCCTGGGGGTGCTGGTCCTGCGCAGGGTCACACAAACTCCTGCCTGGTGACCCCCAGGGCCAGCTGGGGTCAGAGCTGGTTGCGAGAGGGGAGGGATGAGGTTTGCCCATAGCCCCAGGGGGTGTCAGTGGGGGGAGAGGAGAGTAGGGCTGGGTTTGGGATCGTCCAGTGCCACTGAAGGAGGTATGGGAGGAGATCCCTGCTGGCACTGATGCCAGGATGATTTTTTGCTTTTTCTTTTATACCCCTCTTACATAGTCTTTTATACAGTTTTATGTATTCTTAGTCCTTTTAGCCCACATATTTATAACTTTTCAAGCGTGATAACTCAGCTCAGCCCCACGGCACTGTTAAACCAGGAGACCAAACATCCTGGGAGCCCCAGACACCAAGGGCCTCTCCAGAACACATTTTGGAACCTCAGACAGGCCCAGCCAGGGGGAAGGTTCCTCACAACGAGGGCTTCACTCCAGCCTCTCATTGGGGGATCTTTGATAAATATGTTAATTTTGCAAGGCCTATAATTGTGTGTATTTCAGTGTGACATAAGGGTGCATGCATTTTCGGGGCATTCCACCTGGAGCAAGTGCTGCACCCAAGGATCCTAAAATAAATATGGAGGTAAAAACCCCTTTTCCCCATAAACCATGTTTTAGCTTTAATTTTAAGACCAGGGAAAGGCAACAGCATCACCAATCACTTCAGAGGCACTGAATCCTCATGGCAAGTCCTGCTGATCCAGCTCACATCCAGGCTCCTGGAAGCTGATGTCACCTGCGCTGCCACCAGCATGGAAGCTCAGCCACAGGACACAGTTTTGGGCATAGGGGCACAGGGAGCAGACCGAGGCATGGGCCTCCCTCTCATCCCTCCTCCAGATGACCTCTTCTGTGCCAGAGAAGCCACCTGGGGTTTGAAACTCCCCCCTGACCCCAGGCCCTTCCTGTCAGAGCCCCCATTCCCCCCGGGGGAGGGCAGGGAACCACGGACAGCTTGTACTGAACCACCTCGGGTAACAAAATCCACTCTTCCCGTAAACAAATATCTTGCCGAGGACTAAAGGGATTTAGTGTAGCTGTTCTCAGGCTCAGAGGAGTTTCTATAACATCTCTTATCTTGCTCTGGCTGGATTATTGGCTGGAGAAAAGAGCTCACCTCTCTTCAGGCCACCGGCACGGCTTTTCCTTGGGTGACATGGGGTGACACGGCAGAGCTCTCAGGTCATCAGGAGATGAAATGTGTGATGCCAAGGCCTCCTGCAGCCCTGAGGTGCCGAGGGGGAGTAGAGTCCCAGCCCACCCAATTCTGCAGTGGTCCCAGTGTGGCTGCAGTGGTCCCAGTGCCTGGCTCTGCCCAGCTTTGCTCCCTGCAGTGGCATCAGGGAGGGAAGCCCACACCTGGCACGTGCCTTAACCTCTCAAGACGCAAGATAAGGCTAAATATTAGTGCTGATCCGCTTGGAGGGCAGTAAAGCTGGTGAATACAGGTGGGGTGTTACCAGGTACATGGGCAGAGAGTTTTAGCCAATTTTCTGCACGCTGCTCTGAGCCAGACTGAGCCTGTTCCACGTGGGATTGAGCCCTGAGCCTCCTCCTCGTGGGATTGAACCCTGAGCCTCCTCCTCGTGGGATTGAACCCTGAGGCTTCTCCTCGTGGGATTGAACCCTGAGCCTCCTCCACGTGGGATTGAGCCATGAGCCTCCTCCTCGTGGGATTGAACCCTGAGCCTCCTCCATGTGGGATTGAACCCTGAGGCTCCTCCTCATGGGTTTGAGCCTCCTCCTCCTCCTCATGAGGCTGCAACCCAGGGCAGTGGTGCACGGGCTGGGGACAGGCAGGATGCTGTGCCCATCCCTCCATTCAGCCTTGGCCACTGAGATCAGATCAGCACAGGCAGAGACAGGAGGCTCTGGGCTGTCTGGCTGATGCTGCTGTAGGTGTGAAAACCCAAATCAAGCTGTCCTGGCTTCAGGGTACAAGTGGGGAAAGGGAGGGAGGGGAGCCAAGAGCAGACAGGGGAACAGGGATGCTGACAGATCAGTGGGGCTCAGTGTGAAAGGGGGATGAAAAGAAGTGTACAAAATGTAATAGCATTCACCAGGGCAGGATTGCAGGATGGACTTGGCTATGTGTCTCTGGATGACTGACACAAGTCCTAAAGGCAAGAGATTTCCAGGAGAAAAATGGCAAATTAGGTAAGAACATCCTGAAATACACCATAGGGTCCTGCTCTTGTCCAAGAAACCTAAATGTGAAGTGAAGAGGGGAGCTACTCCAAGGCTCAGAGAAAGCCTGGCACCCTTGAGGGGTGGCTGCAGGGATTTGGGGGGGCAGGAGTGGGTATGTGGCTTCTCATGGCAGTGCCAGAAGAAGATGGGATCTTCAGCAGATCCACGGCATTAACACAGGGTACAGTGGGGTCTGGTGCTGGCAGGAGATGCCCAAGACCCCAGATTTGGAGACAGGAGCACAGGAGAGGCTCTTCACCCATCCGAGGTGCTCCTGCAGCCTGGACTGAGCCGGGATCCCTCTCTGCCAGGCTGTCACCGAGGCTGTCAGGGACACTGCACTTGTCACCACAGCTCAGTTCAGCTCCCACAGCCAGGCTGTGCTCCCACCCGCAGCAGCACTGGCAGCCAAGCCTCCCCTGCCCTGTGTCCTGCTGGGAGCAGTGCTCCATGCCATGCAAAGCCAGGCAGACGCGATGCTCTCACCCTGAAAACAAACTGCTTTTTTTTTCCTCTCCAGAGTGTATGAAAACGTCATTTTGTACACATGCCCTGGTGCTCTGCCTGTCCGGGGCCGCCTGTCACTGCCCACGGGGGCCCTGCACGGCCTTGACTCCCTGGGCTTTCATGCCACAGTTCCCAACTCTTCCCCCAGTGACTTCTTGTCCTTAAATAACCGAATAAACTTCACATGATGGGGCAGAAGTGACCTCAGTGCTGTCCTGGATCTGAGCTGATTATTGCCCTAGACACATTTGTGGTCAAACTGCTCCTTCCATTTCAGGGCGGGAGCAAAGGACAGATCTAGCCAAAAGCAAGGTTAAAATAAAATGAGTTTTGCATTCATTTTACAGGGGAGTTTGGCCTTCCCCATGAATGTGCCAGGCCCCACAGCACAGGGTGCATGACCTGCGAGCCGGGGCAGGGGCCAGCAGCTCCCAGACCGAGCCTTCGGCTGTGGAACCTCAGCATTTCAGTCTGGCTGCCCCTAAAACTCTCAGGTTCGGAGGAGGAAACCTCTGCCTACCCCCACTCCCCGCCAGCCCCTCACTGGCGCCGCTGTCACCCTAAGAGCTCCTGACAGCCCCGCTCGGGCAGTGCCGTCGTGGCTCCGCAGCCTCTGCCGGGGGCAGCCGCTCCTGTCAGGACATCTCACGTTGGTGACAGATTTCCTGTCGGGGAGGATCAGCAGCAGCCAGGCCTGGCCGTGCCCAGGGGCACCACCCTGCTGAGCCCTGCACACCCAGCTCCCAGACGGCTCACAGCTTCTGGCTCTTCAGGTTTTGGTTCTCCCAGGTTTTCGCTCGGAAGGAATCCAAGGGGTGCTGGTAAGCCATGAATGGCACCTTGCCCTGGCTGCCCGTGGCTGGAGCTCGCTGTGCTGGGGCTCTCCCTGCGCAAAGGATGAGCTGTGCCATGCCTCAGGTTTGCAGGACACTCCAGTCACCTGTAAACCTGCTCCAGTCCCCTCCTGGGATGGGTAACTCAGCAAGGGCATCCCTCTGTGAGCAGAGACGTTGTCCCCAGCAGGATAGGCTGCCAGCTGAGCCAAGAGTGACCACAGACCCATAGAACCATGGAATCGTAGAACCATGGGGTCACAGAACAGCACATTTGGTTGGTAGGAACCTTACAGATCACCTCGTTTCGACCTCGTGCCCTGGCCATCCACCAGATCAGGGTGTTCAGGTGATGTCCTGGGACTAAAAGATGAAGAACCCGAAGTCACATTTGCAGGAGGGGATTGGAGGGCAGGGGACATTGCCAAGCTGGGGCCATTGCAAGAAATGGGGGCTCAGTGCCCCCTCCCTGCAGGGCTGGAGGGAATGGCTGAGCTGTGGTGGCTCCTGGCATCAGAGCTGCTCCCAAGTGCCTGAGCAGAGCTCTGTGGCTCTTCCCTGGCTCTGAAGGTGGGCAATGATGTTCACTCCATCAGCTTTCTCCAGCACTGGTGTGAAGCAGACAGGAGCTGGCAGGGGTGAGTTACCCTGTGCAGCTGCTTTATGCTCAAATTCTGGTCTCATTTCTGTCAAGGCCAGCGTGGCTGCAGTGGCACTGTGAGGGGAAGGGATACTGCTCTAACACCAGGGCCTGGATACCTCTTTCCATGTCCCAGGCGGGGCCATGGGTCAGCCAGGCCCTCCCAAGCCCCCTGGCTGCATTTTCCTTGTGCAGTGACCTGTGTGGGTACTGCTGTGCTCCCCTCCTCTCCCTTCCTGCTGCACTGGGAACAATCAGCTGTGTTTACCCAGCGCTGATGGATGTGGCTCCTTGTGCTGGCGCCAGCCAAGTTCCTCCTGGTCTCACAGCAGGGATGTGGGAAGGGAAAAGTCCCAACCTTCCATCCCCAGCTCCGGTTCCTCAGCTCCATCCCTGTGTCCCAGTGCTGCAGGATGGGTGGGGAGCTGCTAAAAGCCTCTGCAGGAGCAAGGGCAAACCTCTGCAAGGGCAGAGAGCTGAGATTTGTTTTTGCAAGGGAAACTGAGGGAAGGAGGATGAAGCACTGCTCTGTCCCCACTCCTGGAGCAGCTTCTCTGAAGGTGAATATAAAAGTGCCAAGCTGCAAAATGCCAACTGTTCCCTGAGCTGCAGTGGAGAGATGTCCCCAGGGGCTGCCAGCTGGGGCTTGACCTCACTGCCCCACAACAGCTGCTCCTCACTGCCCCTCAGTGCTCCCCACTGCCCCCCAGCACCCCTCAGTGCTGACCTGCTGGGGGGAGTGGGGGTGACCTGCTGGACCAGCTCTGTCCTGGTCCCCTGGTCAGAGCCACACTCAGCACCCACACCTTTGGGAAACCTGCTCCAGCTTGGGGAGGATCAAGGAGGCAAATTCCAGGAGTAACCTCTGAGTAACCTGGTCTGTGGCAGAGGGTTGGAACTAGATGAGCTTTGAGGTTCCTTTCCACCCAAACCAACCTGTCATTCTACAAACAGGGGCTGTGGTGGGGGCTGGTGAAGAATTGTCCAGGTGTGGACAGGGAGAAAGAATCCCTTGAGCATAATAAATACAGCTACAACAGGCAGAAACTCGCAGGATTTCATTTCCCCGGGCTGACTCTGCCATTCCAGCCTGCCCTTTACAGGACAGAAGCAACCCAGTTCCCTCCAGTATCATCCTATTTCTCAGGGCTATGTTCTGTGAGTCACTGGAGCCCGGGAGGGGGGCAGGCAGTGTCCTGGAAAGGCAGCATCCCGCGGAGGCAGCATCCCGGGATGTGGAGCTGGGCAGGGAGCATCCCTGTGGGCAGGGAGCATCCCGGGATGTGGATCTGTGCAGGGAGCATTCCGGGATGTGGAGCTGGGCAGGGAGCATCCCTGTGGGCAGGGAGCATCCCAGGATGTGGATCTGTGCAGGGAGCATCCCGGGATGTGGATCTGTGCGGGGAGCATCCCGGGATGTGGAGCTGGGCAGGGAGCATCCCGCCGCACTTGCCGGGTCTGTGACAGCCCGAGCTTTGCTTTTGGATTCGGGAGCACCTCTCAGTGACCGAGGCTGTGTCAGGAAAGCTGACAGCGTGTCCCCCACCACCACGGCCACCTCCACGGGCAGCCCCGGTCCCCGCAGAGTCACTGCGAGTGGCTCAGCCCAGCCCAGCCCAGCTCACGCTTGTTTGTTAAGAACCATCCAGACCGAGCCGTTCCTTCAAGGATGCTGCTGTTTGTCACTCTGTCACACCCGCGCGGCGCTGAGGCAGCGCGGTGAAGCATAAATGACACGTTCTGGCAGCTGACATCTCCAGGAAAGGCTTAGCATAAAGACAAACCAAGCCTACGGTGAGCTCATGTTCCCGAGCTGCCACCCCCCGGTGCCCAGGACGCTCGTGATGCCCGAACAGGAGCAAACAAAGGCGAGGCTTTGTCCTGGATCCGTGTGACAGCGCCAGCGGTGCGGGGTGACCTGACACAGCCAGATGCGTTTGGCAATCCTCTGGCTCACAAACTGGACTTGCTGCCGCCGTGTCACGCTCCAGATGGCACAGGATGTGTGCCGCGGAGCCGGGCAGAGGGGGCACGGGTGCGGGGCGAGCCTCAGGCAAGGGCTGGCATCTGCTGCTGCCTCTGGGACTGGGATAAAGAGGTGTTTGGGGCTGCGCTCACCTGTGAGTGAGGGGTGGTGTTTGCACGCACTGGAGGTGTTTGTGCACGGGGTTTGCAAAATAAAACCGCGATGGCAAAGCCACGGGGCCGGCGCTGAGCAAAGGCAGGACAAGGCACCCTGCTGAGGCCGGGCTGCAGGGATGTCCTCCCGCAAGCTTCCAGCCACCTCTCGCTGCTGCCTGCTCCATCGCGCCTTGTCAGATCCCACTCCCCCCGTTTTCCCCCTATACTTGTGTTTTTGTGCCGATACAGGAGCTCTGTAAAGTTCACCTTTGCAGACACGGCTGCTGTCCTGCCCCAGCCAGCCCAGGGAAGGCAGCCTGGCTGCAGGGCTGGGGGGATGCTCTGCCCAGGGAGGGATGCTGCTCCGAGGCTGATGGGACCTCACTGCCTGAGCCTCTGGGAGCCTGCACTTTAGAAGGCATTAAGTCCTTGCAAAACTCCTTATAAAGAGGAGCAGGAAAAGCACTCACATTGCCAGGGGTTAAGGTTACCCAAATCATCTCTGCTGCAGCCTGGCACTGGTTCGGCTCCAGTGTCCCTCTGCCCTCAGCTCCAAGCGGAAAATACTGTTTTTGGAAGCACTTCCCGTGGAGCTGCAGACCAGAGACAGCTGAAATTTATGACTTTGCCCTCCCTGAACCAGGAGACCAAAATCTGTGGGATGAAGGCAGCAGCTTTTCCCCTTGCTCTGCCTTCACTCACTGGGTCTGGGCTCTGCAGGTTCCTGCCAGCAGATTTCCCTCAGCCTCTCCCAGGGATCACTGACCCAGCAGCACCTCTGGGCTGCTATAGGGGCTCTCTGGGGCTGCCAGCACTGCAGGAGCCAGCAGCCTGTGACATCCCTGGCCTGACTCAGAGCCCTGAGGCCCTGCCTGCTCCATCCCCATCCAGCCCTGCCCGCTCTGGGATGCCCACGCTGTCCTGGCCCTCCTGGGGGAGGTTGGTTTATGTGTGCCAGATGTCACCCCAGGTCCCCATGGCCTTTCTCTTCCCCCCAATGGCTCCTTGGTTTCTCATCCAGGCAGCTCATCCTTGGCAGTGGATTAGTGCTGCTGTTGGGGCAGGGCTGGAGGAGCAGGTGGCTTTACTGAGAGCCTTGGGGTGGCTGCAGGCACCACCAGCTCCCCTGCACAACACAAACTCCTCCAAAAGCAGCTTTCCGAGGACCTGGCGCCGTGTGTTTTCCACTTACCTTCTTCATTCCTACTCTCCCTCGCTAATTAACACTCATCCCCTTCCTCATTATCCAGCAGCTCCACATCGGGTCCTGTGCCAGGCTCTGTACCAGGCTCTGTGCCAGTCTCAGCAGTCCATCCCTGCCTCCAGGGCAGAGCCCTGCTCCCCCAGGAGGGGCCCAGCAGCATTCCCAGGGATGTTATTCCAGATCCACAGCTCTACCTCACTCCCACATGTGCCTCTCTGCTCCCAGCCAGGGCAACCTCAGAGGACAAAGCAAAACAAACTTGGAACAGCATCACAACCCTTGAGCCTGAACAGGTTTGTTCTTCTCTTTTAGGATGCAAAGCCCCAGCACTGCTGATGCTCACACTCTGGGATCCATGGCATGCTCTGGGATCCCTCCCCAGCTCTCAGCCCTGTGTCCCGTGGGGCAATGGCACATGGCTCAGTGGGGTTTGGGGCATCTTCTCACACAGATCAGAGTCACAGCCAGGGGAAGGGCCTGGAGATGTGACTGCCAAGTCCTGCAGGACAACTGCCACAGTGCCAGGAGGGGTGGCTGAGCCAGCCTGGTGCATCTGCCCTCACACTGATGCCTTAGGTTTGAACTTTTCTCTGTTCCCAGCCCTGCAGTGCCCAGTGTAACTCTGCAGTTCCCTGGAGCTCGTTCAGTGCTGTTCTCTCATGCTCACACTGACATAACAAAGCCTCTCCAGCTCGCTCTCCAAGGACACCCAGACCCTCCTGGGCCCAACAACTGCAAACCTTCATCTTGGGGAGAGGGGGGAAAGCTTGGGCAAATTCCATCCTTGCCTGGCTTCTGCTTGGGCAATTGATGCTGATATCAAAGTGGGAAGAACTCGGGAGCTGTCATTGTCCATTTTGGGATGCACTGAGGCAGGAGCCTCTGGAGCCCAGAGTGTGACCTCTGCAGGCCTTTCAAATCAATCCCTCCTTTATTCCTTTATTCCTGTCTGGTCTCTGTTTCTAGGTAGCCACTTAAGGCATCAACACCAGTGCCCCACTGGTCCCAGTCAGGAAGGGCTCTGGTAGTGCTGGTTGCTCTCACCAAGTGCCAGCCCCAGGGCAGCCACCGGGCCTATGCCTGGGATGCTCCAGCTCCAACATCCTGCTGAGTCCTGGGCAGCAGCATCAGCCACAGCTTGCCAAGATCCTGACTCATTCCAGGTGGGGAAAGCTGCTGCTCAGACCTAGAGAGGTCTCCTTGTCCCAGCGAAGGGATTTGCCATTCCTCCTCTTTCTCAGTTCTTTGCAGCTCCTCTCAGCAGCATCCAGGGCCCAGCAGAGCCGGAGAGGCGAGTGGAGAACAGACCCTCTCCTCTCTGAGGCGCAGCAGAGCATCAAATATCTTCAAAGAGAATTGCTCAGGCAGCTGCACCCCTCAGATGCTGCCAGTCCTGTGGGCCCCCAGGAGCTGCAGCTCCGCTGGGGTGAGCGGGGGAGAGTTACTGGGTGGACTGGAGGGGCCCAGTGACCTTGCCCTGGGTGATGTCCCTGCCAGTGCTGGGCAGCGCCAGCCCTCCTCGAGGGGAGCTCACATGATCCTTCCCTGCTTCCTTTCTTCTTGAGTTCTTGTGAAGGATGAATAAACACCCGGCTCTGTGGCTGCCCAAGGCTGGCTCAGGCCATCAGTGTCACCATGCCAGTGTGTCCCTGGGGGAGGAATGCAGGCAGAGCTGCTGCAGAGGGGCTGCTGGAATGGGTCATGGAGAGGTGGGCCCTTCACTTGCCCAGGAAATTGGGTTTTTTAGGGGAAACCTTGCAGAGGGCAGCCTCCACCTGCAGCTGGTTCCTCTGTGGAGTCACAGCTGCCCTGGGAGCCTTCATCTCCAAAGTGACTGAAGAACAACAAGAGAAATCTTCAGGCTGCTTTGCTTGGGTATGCTCTGTGTGTCGATGGGTGCTGGGGTCCTGCAGGGCCCCCCACCTCCAGATGTGCCAGCTCGGGGTGGGGCTGAGCCTGGGGTGGGCACGTGGCACTGGGCTGATGCCAGTAGGAGAGTGTCATAGCCACAGCCTGGCCTGGGAACCTTGTCCTGGCAGTCCCTGGGCAGCCCTGACCCCTGGGCACGGCGAGCTTCGGAGCCAGGCAGGGGCTGAGCACACAGCTGGGGTGTGGTGAGGCTGGCAAGGCTCTGCTGGCACAAACCGAGATGGGAGAAATCTCTGGGAGCTGTTGTGGAACATCGGGCAGGGCCTGGCGAGGGACTCAGGGAAGCACAGCCCATTGAGGGCTGCATTCACAGCAGCCCCAGTCCTGCACAGGGGTCAGAGGGGATCTGCAGGGATGTGGCTGGAGCAGCCAGAGCTGTGTGGCCTCTCCAGGCTGGAGGGAAGAGCAGAAGCCTCAAGAAGGGATGCTCTGACCTGCCAGGGCTGGAAAAACCCCTGGCCAGGACCTGGCAGTGCCAGTGCCAGCCATGGGGACAGGAGCTGGCCCTGCCCACCCTGCTCCACCACACACGATTTGGACCTGAGGGTCCTCCAGCCCCTCTGCTGCTGTTTCTGCACCTCCAAGAAGAGGCAATATGTTATAATAATAAATGTTCTTATGATAAATAACTATGCAAAGGCAGAAATGCTTGAGATAAATTTTGTTTTGCCGTGACTTCAAGGCTCTTTTTTGGGACAACTTGTGTTTTCAGTTTCCATCTTTTTCTCTGGGCTGTTCCTGTTCCCATCTCCCTTTCCCTGGTGAAATCTTGCTTATAATTAAAATTCAATGTTTGGATACAGCTCGCTGCAGCTCGTGTGCCAATCCATACTGGAGCCAACAATTAAGTAGGATATTTTTTCCCTTCTATAACATTTCTCCCAGCACATCCTCAAGGGTTTTCTCCAGTGGTGATTAAGTTTCTCAGGACTCTTGGGAGCTGGTGACTGTTTAGGAAGATTCTCTCCTGTGGGACAGCAAACCCACAGGCAGGATGGTGCCTGGAGGTGAGAGGAGCATCCCCTCGGATGTGCAGGGCTCAGGGAGAGGGTCTGGGGGGCCGGGGGTGTCCCAGCCCAGCCACCCGTGGGTCTGGAGTGGTGGCTGCTCCATGTACAATGTGCTGTCCTTGCCGGGGGGGTCACATGGGCATCCCTTGCCCTGTTTGTGCCTCCCAGTATGGACCAGTACTCTGGAGCAGCAGAGCCTGGGGGCGGCCGGGGCAGCCCCAGCTCTACACCGAGCCCCTGGCACAAGAGACAGTGTCCCTCCCTTGTAGCAGGGGCAGAGTGTCCCTCCAGAAGTGGGGACAGTGTCCCCACCCTTCGTATCAGGGACAGTGTCCCTCCCACACCAGGGACAGTGGGGACCGTGTCCCTCCCGTGGCAGCAGGGACAGTGTTCCCCCCGGTAACAGGGACAGTGGGGACAGTGGGGACAGTGGGGACAGTGGGGACAGTGGGCTCGGTGGGGGCAGTGGGTTCTATGGGGACAGTGGGTTCTATGGGGACAGTGGGGACAGTGGGCTCGGTGTCCCCCCCGGCAGCGCGCGGGTTCTCGGGGCCGTGCGCGCGCTGCTGGCACCATCTAGTGGGGTTTGTGCGGGGCCGTGCCGCGGCCACTCGTGTCCCTACCCTGTCCCTGCCCTGTCCTTGCCCTGTCCCTGCCCTGTCCCCGGGGCACCAGCACGGCCCCGGGGTCCCCCTCGGGGGTCTCCCCCAGCCCAGTGCCCTCAGTCCTACACGCCGGGCTTGGCTGGGTGGGTTTGTGCCCGATATCCCACCATGGGTGCCCCGTGGTGCCAGACGGTGGATTTGGGGGCATGGGGGCTGCCTGCAGAGCTGGGACCCCCCTGGACGGGCTCAGCATCGCCCTGGCCTCACGCTGTTCACCCCGGGGCTAGGAACCCTCATGGGGTGCGAGGGGTCAGCAGGGAACACTGGGCTGTGGGGTGACAGCTGGGTGACCCCACACAGTGGATCCAGCCCCCGGCCCTGGGCTGGGCTTTGCATCTTCCCCAGCACAGCCCGGACTGGGGGGGTCCCACAGGATCCCCCCGCATTGCTCTTCAACACCCAGTTGGATGTTCCCTGCACAAACTGCCTTTAGGAGAAGTGGGGGTGAGCAAACCAGGGGCTGGGGGCACACCTGGGGCTGGGGCTGCCCTGCACCCTTTTTGTTGCTGGGTAGTGGCAGAATGAAGGAGTGTGTGACATTAACACATTTTTCCTTTTTTTCTTTCCCTTTTTCTTCCCCTTCTCCTTCTTTCTCCTCTTTCTCCTCCTTCCTCTCCTTCATTTCCCTTTTTCTTTGCAAACAGTTCAAAGCACAGTCCTCGTGCTGGGGTCACAGCAGATCCCAATCCCCTCCTGAGGGATGTTGGGATCCAGGACTCCCCTCAGGCTGCTCATCCCAGGGAGAACTGCCCTGCTAAGGTCACCCCATGGCACAAGAGAAGGCTCCATCAGCACTGAGAAAAGCTTGAGATTTATTTATTTCTGGGTTAGTTAGGCCAGGGAGAGCTGGGGGAGGTCGAGCTCTGTCCCTCTTAGCCTGATTCCCCTCCTGTGCATAGGGGAAAGGGCCCCAAATCCGGGGTCCCTTCCCTGCTCCCCTTGTGGCTGCCAGGGGACCACAGGGGACCGAGGCTGATGGCACAAAGTGGGATGAGTACAGCAGTGGTCATGGGAAAGGGAATAAAGGAAAAACGAGGTGCAAAACCCCGACCTTCTATTTCTCAGCAGCCAAACTCTTACACCAGCATGAGTTAGCGAAATAAAATAAGTGCCTTCCTACTCTTCCAAGAAAACCCAGGAGATGGCAAATTTCTTTTAGAGCCTGAATAATAGAGCTGGCTGCTGAGGCCTTTGGAAAGCCAGCCAAAACCCAGCGCTTCCGCCCGAGGGTTTGTCTCTCCCGGCAGCGTTAAGCAGCCCCTGCCCTGGGAAGGAGCTTCCTGGGATGCTGTGCCGGCCTCGCACCCTCCCCCGGAGCTGTGGGAGGGCAGTGGGGATGCAGGATGGGGCCGGCACAGCCAGCACGGAGGGGAGGGCTCCGTGTGACCCCGCACTGCCTGGGCGCTCCTAGCATCACAGAATTCTTCTTTCCACCTCCATTTTTACTCACCTGCCTACACCGAGCACGGAATCAGCCCACCCTGCGAAGGGATGGAAGAGCAAACGGCCCTGGCTGCTCCTGCAGGGATTGGGGGCTGCTCTTTGGGCAGGCCCAGCTCCTGCTCCAGCAGGGGAGACTCGGGAATGGCAGCCCAGGATCCTTCACTTGGGGTGACTGGGAATTTACAGGCTCACTGGCAAGCCAAGGTTGCAAATAGAAACCTGAAGAACAGGGAGCCCTCAGCTTTTTGGGGTGGCAGGGGATGCAGGTGGGAAAAAAACCCAGGTGATATTTCTTCCAGGAATTTTGCTTTGTCTCATAAAAATCCACATCAAAAAACAAACTAAGCCAAACAAACCCAAATCACAGACTTCAACCAGACTGACACATCTCCCAGAGGAGCTGTTTGATGCAGCCCTGGCCTGCACTGTTATCACCTGCCCAGCTCAAGCAGGGACTGAGGCTCAGGTTTATTTAATTTCAGAGAGGGACACTGACCACAAAGGCAGCACCCCCAGGTCTCCAGGCACAGCCCAGCTGACCAGCAGAGCCACCTCTCTGTACAACACCTCAAGGACTGCTGCACTCAGTAAGGTCCTGAGCAGCAGAAAGCTGGCGTAGAAATATTGACCACATGCTAAAGCTTGAAGTAGGTCAGGCAGCCATCTGGTCTTGCTGACAGATCTCCATGACCATGGTTAAAGATCCTCATTTATAGAAGCATCACAGCTTGGATCAAATTTGAAAGACCGACCATAAATACGTAGCAGCCTCTGCTCCAGCTCCAGGAGTTAGAAAACCCACAGTTTGACATTTATTGGCTCCTGCTTTAAAAATAGCTGTCGTCTACTTCTACTAATTAAAAACCATCATTTCCTGAGTGTGATTGTCTCGGCTTCCTGCCCCAGGTGTCAGTGGTGGGGGCAGCCAGGGAGCCCAACCCTCACCCAGCACCGGCAGACCTGAATCCAGCCCATAATATAACCTGGAAGCTTTGCAGCAGATGAATGAAATAAAGAGACCGCCCTCCTTTTTTTTTTTTCCCAAACAGTTCACATTTATTGATAACAATAAAAAAATCTTTTAAAGACTATCTGTATTTTATTACCAAGAATGAGGTATTATGTATACAAAACATTTACAGAATTTGATATGCAGGTCATGAGGAGGGACAGAGAAGTGAAGGACATTGATACCAGGAAAGGTGCCAACAGAAGAGTCATTGGCTGAGAGAAGGAAGAGCAGTATCACACAAAGAAAGACCAGGATATGGGAAATTAATTAGTTAGACTGCAGTGATCAAGTCATATTGCCACAGCACTTTGCTTAGAGGAAGATTAACTATTGTTTCTCTGGAATTTTATCTCCCCGTCTGTTTGTGCTGTTATGTGCTTCGAGCTCTAAAAGATGTGTTAGGATCAACAGCAGGAAAAACCCAAAGTGCCACTTTTGAGCCAGCTCAAGTGAAAACCAAGAATATAGATCTTCAGACTTGAAAAGGGACTGCAACTCAAAAAAGGTCTACAAAGCCAGACACCTGGACAGATGTGGAGTGTTGAATGGAGCAGATTCTTTACAGTTGTCAGCAAAATCGCCATCTGAGAGAAAGAGAGAGAGAAAGGGGACCATCTTCAGCCCTTACAGCCTGGTGAGGGGGAAGAAATGCCACGAGTGTCAGCAGGTGAATCTCATTGTGCTCCAGCTGCACTCCCTGTGCTGGGAATACTGGTTCCTGGTGTCAGGAATTCGGGTAGAGCAGCCCCGCAGGCACAGCCTGTGCAGGCTGCTGTGCAGACACTGCGTGGGTGCTGTGTGACACCAAAGCAGTGACCTGTCTCACACAACAGCCCACTCTGGCAGCCTAAGTAACAGCCTAATCTCCATTTTCAGCTTCTGAGTCCTTAAAAAAGCTCCAGAACAGACCAGTTTGGTTCAGTTTAAGGAGGCTGGTCTCTGAGCACCTCTGTTACTAAAATACCTGTCAGCTCTGCCACGTGCCACAGCCAGAACGGGGCTGCAGCAGAGCTGCTCTCAGGGGTCTGCCTCTCAGGAGCTCTGCAGGCATAAAAAAGCTTTGCACTGAGTTCAGAACCAGCTTTCCTCAGGCAGGGGATATAGAATCTCGAGTGAGTTCTTTCCAAGTGCAACACCTCCATAAGCTCTCCCACCACTGACCCAAAGCAGAGCCTATCCCACTTCCTAGCAGGGACTGCAGTCAGCACAGAAGCTCCTTGTGCCTGCATGGACAATTTAGCTTTGTGAGGGTTAAGGAAAGACCAAGCAGGGTCTAACTGTGCAAATCCTGCTGCATTTCAGACCAAAATCTTCTCTGCTCCACTGCCAGGTGTGGTCTGTATGTGTCTGACAGTTCAGTCTTTGGAGCCTTTTGCTGTGCATAGAGAGAGGGCTCGAGGAGGAAGAACACCTGAACAGAGCTCAGCAAGAGTCCAGCTTGGGCCTGGGAAACAGGGACAGAATCCCAAATGGCAGATCACCTCTGGCACTGGCAGTAGTGAAAATTGTGGAGCATCTTCTCCTGTATCACTCAGAGGGAAGATCCCTGTGCTCCCTGCCCACACAAAGGCTGATCAGGACTCAGATGCTCTGTTTCTGCCAGGCAGAGAGAGAGATAGGAGGCCCCAGGGAGTGAGAAGTGCTCAGGAAGGATGGAAGCCACCACCTCAGACACTCAGACTGCTTTAAGCAGCAAGCTGCAGCTCTGCACGAATTCCTGACAAGAAGAGAATCTCAGTAAAATCAATTTGCTTGGAATGTACTAAGGAAGCAGAGTGAAGCTCCAGCACAGAGCTGGGAACAAAAGCTCAGAGCAGCTCTGGATGAGCCCAAAGTGACACAGTGAGGGAGAGCCTGCTCTCTGCCTCTCTCTCCACAGTGCTCCACACACAAATCCAAGCAAAGAATGAATTGCTTTAACCCAGCAAGACCCAGAGCTCAAATTTCCCAGAAATGTGCTCATACAAAAGTTGTATTTTGTGTTACAGCCTGGCCACAGCTCTGTGGGCATGCTTTGAAAAAAATGGACTCACAAAGTCAAGTATCCAGCAACTGCTGTTCTTAGTCTCGGACATCATTAGTGGCAACAGGAGAACAGTTTGCAGCACTGGAAGATCACAGGGATTTCTCAGGAGGGCAAGGAATGTCCTGACAGGAGACTTGCAGTTGATCTCTAATGCACTACGGAGCGTTTTTGGTAGGGTTTTTCTTTTTTTGCTTTTTAACATCTACACAGTTTAAAAAAAAAATCATTCTTAACTGATGCACTGGTTGTTTTTCCTTTTCAGTAAGAGCCCTTGTGTTCAGAGTTAGGATTTGTGCAAGCACACTTGCAAAAATATTTATGGCTGAGTTAAGAAAAAGGGTTAAAGTTAAGAGACAAGCTGTTGGATCTAACAAAGACCAAAACCACTAAGTGTAAAATTCAAACAGCTACTTTACTATCTATAAAAGGCTTTTTGGGGTGGGTTTTTTTTGCACAATTGCCAGTTGAATATGCTGTACTGCAGTCAGCTGCCACGGGCGAGGGTCCAGCCATCACATCCATTTGCTTTTCAGCTGTTGTGGCACTACCTGGAAATCATGGAGCTGGAATGAGACTGGCTAGAGGAGGTGGTGGCAGCACTGAGCTGGGAGAATCCACTGTGGCTTGATTCAAGGCTGGTCATAGATCCCCTGCAGAAGAAAAAATAAGAAAGCAGTTTTAAGCTTCAGAACACACAAAGATTTTGATTTCTGCTCTGTATCTATACTGTATTTGTTTGCATACTGAATAAAAAGCAAGTAACAGCTTTGGTGCAGATACTCTAAAGTTTTTCTGCCTCAACAAATAAAATAATGAGGACACTGCACCCCTTTCAAGAACCAGATGCTGTTCAAAGAGACAGAGATTTAATTTCAGTCAAGTTTATCCGCTGGCAGAAAATGAAATTCAACAACTGGAATGGAATTGCACCCCCTTCTACAGGTCAACCTGCCAAGCCCAACAAGCTATCAAAGCACAAGTGACCAGTGATGACTACCATGAGATAACTGATTAATCCCTTTTATACATTAGCTGCCTTCAGTGCAACTTCTTAAGGCCCTCACAATTTATCTGTGTTTAAGTGAAGTTGACACTGACTTGATCATCCAAATAATCAGAAAGGTTTGACATTGGCTGAACTCGGCCAGACATACCTGAAATCTTCAGATCCTATCACTTCTGTATAGTACATGACTTTACATTTGTGAGAGGACACCTGTAGAGATGCCAGCACATCATCCACACGAGGCAGGTTGGTTGTAGCACAGGCAGGCATGCTGTGGAATTTCCACTGTAAAATGTAGAAGCCAGGCCACCTGGTCACGTGGGAGCCCTGCAAGCAAACACAACAAAAATCAAAAATCAACATGGTTAATAGAGATTTGTAGGCTTGACATTTATTTTCCAAGCTTAGAAAAAGTGCCTACACGCCCAGAATTTTTCCCCAATGCCACTACTTCAGCTCCTCAGGCAAATGGCAGTGCTGGAGACTCTCCCCACACAACATCCTTATCAAAGCTGGGATGGAACACCAGCAGTTCCTCCAGCTGTTGGACAGTGTCAGGGGGTTAGGATTTAATATACTGAAAGGACAGGTTCTGCTTTAAAACAATATCCATTTTTTCCATTTATTTTCATTCACAGCTGTCCTTTGAGACCATGAAAAGAGCAGTCAAGCTCCTGCCTCACAGTTCAAGAGGTCACTGCCCATATTTCCAGTTTAACACTTCCATCTTGGTGACCTAAGGAGCTGCTTTTTCAGAGGCTGATTCATTTCAAGTGAACAGGAACAGCAGTGGCAGTGTGTGACTGTAAACATGCTGCATGTTATATCAAACGTGGAATTAAAGGACAGGTTGTAAATGGCATAAAAAACCCTTCAGGAGCTTTGGCCATCAGGAGCTCCTACACTGCCCATTAGAGGGACAAACACACAGAAGCTCAGACTTGATTTCCAGCCTTCTCTCGTTACTGAGGGCAGGCACTGTGATATTCCTTAAACACAGACTGTTTGCTTCAGAAAATAAGTCAGAATTACAGCACAAAGCATGTTTTGCTGCTTTCTAAGTGTGCATTTCATTTCAGTTGACTTCCCCAGGTTCCTTGCTGACCCAGCTCAGTCACTACCGGACTGATGCAACTTCCCCTCACAGCAGATCCCACGTAAATCCCATCCCTGCTCCCTGCAGCACCCAGCCTGGAACAGCAGCTGAAATGCTGGCCAAAAGCAAGCAGCCAGCCCAGCACTGAGTCATTCAGTCAGTGCTGTGAGTAAGAACAGGCAGGTTTGGCTCCATCTGCCCCCACACCAGGCTCTGCCTCTCTCACCTGCACACTCTCCCCTTCTTTGCAGATCAGGGGAGACTCCACCATGCTGTAGTCACGCCCCAGCTGCCAGACTTTGTCTATCAACTGGACGTTGTTCCCACCAGGGGATGTAATACTGTGAGCTCCCAGAGAGTCCTTTTTGGGAGGCTGTGGGGCTCTTTTGGAATGGAAGATGTTAAAAACAATGTCGCCCTTGCACACGTCAAAATCCCATGTGATCACAGACGAGGCGTCCACGATCTGGATGAGAACCTGAGACAGGACAGACACATTAGAAAACAGCAATTTGCTCAGTAAAGGCAAACTCCTACAGGAAGGAAACACAAAGAACAGAGCTTTTTTGTTGCTGGGCTTAGCTGCTACTATTAAAAAGGCTTTTTAATAGTTGAAAAAAGGGATTGCAGATACAAATTCTCTCCTGATGGGGTGTCTTTATTTTAACATGTCTTTCAGAAGCTTTCAAGCAGCTTCTGAGAATATTGCTTGCTTTGCTTAGAAAATATGGTTTTGAATAGAATGAAAACCAGTGATAACCTCTAAATAGCAACAAAAAGCCAAGAGGAACAGTCACAAACTTCAGCTACTAAAGCATCACCGTGCACCAGCTACAGAAGGTGGAAGCACAGCAACTAAACAAACAAGCAATAAACCATTCCCAGGCCAAGAGAAATAGTTCAGAGAAGAGAGCTAAGATGAAAGCAAAGAGCAGCTGGAGCTGTACCTCATGTGGAGCTCCTTTGAAGACACTTGCAGATTGGTAGATTGTTTCAGTCCAAAGCTTGATGTCTTCATTTTCCAACTCTTCTGCTGTCCGGTAGAGGGACTTGGGAACCAGCCCACCCTCTGGTACTTCACACTAAAACCAACAAGCCATTAAAAATTATCTCCTGTCACCATCCCATCGTGTTTTCTGCCTGCCAGCTTCAGAAAAGAACATTCAGCAATACTCTGGAGAAGGGAATGGTCTGAAAGTAATTTTATAGCTTGTACATGATGCATATGTAATTCTTTTTTACAATTATCTGGATGAGGTTTTTGCAGAACTGGACACCAGGGGATCAGATCTTGTACACTCACAATAGCCAGCACCCCAGAGAGGGACTGTGCAAAGGTTGTAATTATTATTTACATCACCTTACACTGAAGAAAGATGGGAGACAGTTCAGAATCCTGAGGGAGTGGCAAGGGTTGCTAAGTCTAAAAAATAGAGCTACAGAGATCTGAAAGAACTCAGGTATTGATTTTAAGGATGGGTAGTGGGAAGATACAGTAAATTTCCAAGCAGGTAAAAGGACACTGCAGCCAAGAAAGTTAACAGTTTTGAAGTTACAGCTGCCTGACAGCTCAGTACTGGAAGTGATTACACAACTTCCCTAAGCAAACTTCTGTTTTAAGAAGCCTGTAGCAATGAAGCTGACAACAGGTTCCACAGAAGTGTCTGGGAAAGTCAAAGTGTTTGGTAACTGAATTACAACAGAGAATTGAAAAGATCTCAGAGAAGTCAAAGACCCAGAAGTACAGAAGGAGAGACTTCCACTGCCTGCAACCAGCAGGAAGTATTGCAGCAATCTGCTTTCTGGTAACATTCACTTTTGCTTACTTAAGCAGTGGATTTTGCCAGCTTTGAGCTCCAAATTAGATAACACTGAAAGCTACTGCTGCAGCAAAAAGCAGCTCACTGGAGATAAACACGTGCTCTACTCAACACATCTAACTGTACTTCATTATCATTTGAGACTGTTGGAACAGACGCAGATGAATTTTCAAGAATAGTACAGAAATTAACCTAGAGAGTGTAGAGGGGCTGCAAACACAGCGAGCCTGTATTGTCAAAAACATTACAGGTGAAAGAAACCTTACAGTATCAGAGAGGTGTTGAAATGCCAGAACTGACACCCAAGGTCCAGGCAGGAAAGAGCTATCAAGGCATGTGACAAGGGACTGAGAAATTACAGTATCCTGCAGGAAAGTAATTCTTCTGATTTGCTGGGGCTCACTGCACACCCTGTGTGAGGAGACTGAGCTGTTTGTTGAGCCCTCTTAGCAGATGTGCCACATGTTCCCATGGGCTCCTTATGGGGTCCGTTTTTTAGGTGACACAGGCTCTTTGGAACAGCTGATGGTGACAGCTCTTGCTCAGAGCTTGGCTACAATGCTTGTCTGAACTTTTCAGGGAACAGATGATGGTTTTTAGCTGTGTTTGGCTGTTATGATGTTTGATACTCATCCTAGAGAAGCACTGTATTGCTCTTTTTAAAGTGGATTTAGAAAACGGCACTGAGCCTGGAATCCTACACCATAGCCCCCACCTCCAAACTACAGCAGGAATCACTCTGCTCACAGACTTCTTTGCTTAGAGGAGAAGAAAAATAAAAAACCCCACAAATAAGTTGATTTACACAATATTTTATATTCCTACCATGCACTCTCCACCGAGGAAATCAGGGATAATTTCTTTATCGATGTAATCCAGCAGTCCCCCAGGACCCTGGTAGTCATTTCCAGCATAAATAAGGAATTTCTTTCTAGTGTTTTCATCAATGAATGGACTAACCTACAAAGAAAGAAAAACAGAACAGATGAGGCCCTCACATTTTTCTCAAGTCAATTTACACTGTTTTCAAGTCAATTTTGAAGGAATCAGTTTTGATCACACTGAGCGTTACCATGCTGGTTATGCAAAGTTCACACTACAAAGAAGCCAAATTAACCAACTGTGAACGCTGGTTCTTAGGTGGAGGGTTTTAATCCACTCCAGGAATCCTGTATAAAAAATATGTTTCCAAATGGCAACATTTGCTGCACATACAGCCTGATCTCTGAAGTGCTTTTACAAACTGAGAGAACTGAGTAATACCTTGGATTACACACATACCAGTGTCCAGAGAACTGGGAATACTCGAGGTGCTCTTAGGATAAGAAGACGACCCAAGGTCTCAGGATAATTAGCTTCAACCACCTCGATGATTCTCAGCAAGGCCTTGACACCAGGTCTCCATAAATGCCTCATGTTCAAGCCTTCCAGATCTACTAGACAGGTCCAAGAGCTGAATTTGAGAAAGACAAAAAGAAAAAGAAAAATCTCAATAGCACCAAAATTCTCCTTGCTTATGCAAGTGCCCAACATACCAAAATGTGGGAACCCTCTGCACGTTTTAATTTCTTCTGTTTTACCTCCTTGCTCTGTGCTGCCTGTAGACACTGGGGTTTAAGGGGTGTGCAATGATCACTCTGCACACCCTGCACATTCCCCCACAGACATTTCAGATTCCAGATAAAGGTTCGGTTCATACGAAGCCAAAAAAAGATCCTGTCAACAGTCAGCCCAAACATTAAACCATTGCTTTTACTGGGAGATCAATTAAGTGGCCACGCTGCTGCTCTGAAGCAATTTAACATTCACAGTGCAGATTTTCTACTAACGCAGTGCACAACGGTGCCAATACACGTCAAAGCTAATTCTGTTGTCAGATCTCAGGGAAGGAAGCTTTTTCTATAGGAAGAGATATGTTCTTAATACCAACTACTGAGCTGCAGCATGTGTTTCAGTTTCTTTCCAAGTTCAGGTCTCGCCCTGGGCAGGAATTCAAGATTTACAGCTGTGCTGCACCAGCCAGCAGCCATTACATTATGCATAAGGCTTCTATGAAACACCAAACCCTTCTTTGTTTCACTTTAAATGTTTAATCTGCAGCCCTTCAGGATTATGGCTACAAATGAAGATCCAGCAGGCAGCACCATTTTATTGTTACACACATGAGACCTCTCCTTGGATTCGACCTCGCTCGGAGAGCTAGGGCAGCAAGGTCTGCAACAGGGGCAGGATAAGCAGACACACCACACATCCCTGGACCTGACAGATTAGGGGAAGGAGGCAGAACTTGGAGAGAACCCAAGAAACATGGCATCTTTTCAGGGCTGGTTCTGCCTTCATTCCACGCCCTTAAATTCATTTTGCAGTTACCACTTTGACAAGTGACTCCCTACAATGACTTAAAGATGGGCTAGCAAACCACTGTTGACTGAACTTCACATGAAGTCATGGCAGAACCTGGAAAATTAGATCCCACGTTTCACAAGAGCCTCATGACCTCACCTTGGATCAAGAGCTGAGTAGCCACATATAATAATAAATGGAGAAAGTGAACCAGAACTGAGTGTAATGAGCCTTGGAGTGGACTATGGATAAATAAGTGACATGGAAGCCACACCTTAAACTACTGGAAATGTTACCCATGATATCATGTCCTGACTTTTTGGCAGCCTGTACCAATGCCTGTAAAATCCCCCCCAGACAGATCTGGGAGTTGGGCTGCACTGCTCTGCAGATATCCAGCAGTACAAGAGAGCTNATCATGTCCTGACTTTTTGGCAGCGTGTACCAGTGCCTGTAAAATCCCCCCAGACAGATCTGGGAAGAGCACCAGCCCCAACAGAACCACTATGAACAGGAGGCCAAGGCTGCTGGGGCAGGTCTTGTGTGTCCCTCAGGCTTCCCCAGGCACATTCCCTCTAGCACTAATTGGGGAGGCTCTTAATTAACTGTACTTGTGCTTACACCTGCTTGTGAGACACAGCCTATCCTCTGCTTGTTCCCCTGCCTGACAATCTCCCCACACACTCCATGAAAGCAGCTCATTCCCACAGAGAGCATTTTACCTTATTGGCCTGCCAAATACTTTTGTATTCTCCTCACATCGCCTCAGCCCTTCTTCATTTATTGAAAGAACCTGCACAAGAAGAAAGAGTGGGGTTTAGAAAACACAGTCTCAAAGTCAGTAGGTGGGATAAAGAAAATATGTTTATATCCAAAGATTAATTAAAACTACAAGATCAAACCAGCATAAACTTCCCTCCCACCAAAGAATGAACTAGAAATCGCTACAATTACCCCTAATTACTCAGAAATTAAAGCCCCTTTTGAAACCACAGAAAGTAACCTTGAAACAGAACTAGGGCAAGTAAACAAAATTTAGTGTCTGCTTGAAAACACCACTAGGAGAGGAAAGTAAAACCCAGTCCCTGCTTTTAACAGTCACTATGGCTGCTCCTGTCACTACTAGCAGTCAAAAAAAGTTAGTGCAGACCTGGAATTCTGCCAGCTTTCTGCTTGGAAGCTGAGCAGATCCACAGTAACAGTCTGGGTGATGCCTTTAGAAAAGGCAGAACTACAGGCAAGCACTTTTTCTTTAAAAATAAATGATTCTTATCCCTGGAGTACAGGCTTGACAAAAACCTGAGTGTGGCATTTTCTCTTCTGTACAAAAGCAGAGACTGGAGTTTGAAGCCCTGCACAAGTGCAGAAGAATCTGTGCAAATGCCAACCAATAACCACGGGAGCTGCCAGGAACTCCACCTTTCCACCATCAGCCTGCAGGGGGAAAGAACACACCAGGAACAGCTACCAGGGGCTTTCAGACATATTCCAACCAAAAACTGATGGCCAGAGAGCACATCAGAATAGCCAGTGATGGATGCTGTGGCAGAGGGAATTTCTAAATGAAAATAGCCATTGTTAGGAACACTCACGTAGCGCAGCAAGGGGAAAAGAACACACCAGGAATGGCTACCGGGGGCTTTCAGAAGTATTCCAACCAAAAACTGATGGCCAGAGAGCACATCAGAATAGCCAGTGATGGATGCTGTGGCAGAGGGAATTTCTAAATGAAAATAGCCATTGTTAGGAACACTCACGTAGCGCAGCAAGGCCTCCTCCCCCAGCGCTCGCACCAAGCCCTTGGTGTCCATCTGGCCCAGCCTCAGCACGTACAGTGGGCGCCCATCTGCAGAGACACAAACCAACAGCACCCTCACCCACACAGCAAGAGACACTCCACAGCTACTTCTAAAAAATTCAGATGGAAACAAACCATAACAGTTAAACCTCCCCTGCAGGAGGAAGAATCAGGAGCAGATGGCAACACAAACATCATCATCGTGCAGCTACATCAACAGATTACCTGTAAATGAGCTGCAAAATGGAGATATCCTGATTCAAAAATAGCTCCCCGACCTCCATGCAAAGTTCAAAGGACTTTGAGTGCATCAGTACGCTCCAGAGCTGGGTATACACAATTAATGACACAGACTATTCTTAGCTTCCAGGACAGCTCAGGTACACACCAATGAGCTGAAGCTTTTCCTGTAACTGCAGAGCTGTGAGGAAGGCTGTAAGGCTTTTATCACATGTGATGCAATACTGCTCTGGAGAGTTTACTGCAACCTTTCCAGAAAAACAGCCATCCTGACATCTGGGAATTAATGAAACCAAGTGTTAACCCAGAGACTGTCCTCTGCAGAGTCCACAGGAGCCACACTCCAGCTCTGTCACTGTGCAGAACTGGCACACAGCCCTGCTTATGCAGGTTAAGCCTGGTGAGAACAGACTCTGCTCCAGAGATCAGCTTCAGCTGGACCCTCTGCATTAGAGCCCTGACTTTCCACAGGCGTCTGCCTGCATGCTGGGGCAGCCTGACACTGGCAGGATACTCAGGCATTAAGGTGAATTACTGTGTTGGCTGTAATTGGGAATCTAAGTTTGCGTTTCTGGCTCTTATTTGTCCAAAACAGCTCCCAGCCTCCTCCTAAAGCTGTGATGCACTTGTTAAGCTTTGCTTCATCTGTTCTAATACACAGGCTAAATAATCACCAGCTTATAAAAGTGAATATGTTAGCATACAATATAAAAAGAAGAAAAAAGGGAAGCTTTCTACATAAAAATCTCCCTCAAACCCTGTTGTCTTTGCAACTTCACTCCCCTACAACAGCTGCAAAGGAGGTTATCAAACTTATCATTAAGTCCTTCAGGACACAAGGGGAGAAACTGCAAAAAATACACTATTTAAAAAAGCCAACAAACAACCCAAACTGCAGAGTCAAGGCAAGTTATTTATTCGGCAAAGACACTGCCCTCATGAAAGTTCACAGTGTTTTATGTTTTATCAGGTGGACTAAAAGAAAATGTTATTTTAACATCAGCACACACTTATCTTGGAATGTACTGTTTAGCTTTTGAAACACTAAACAAAAACTGCTATTAAGCCTCATAGCAGCTCTCCCTGCCTCCCTCCCTCCCAGACACAGATGCCTCCAAACCCAAACTAACAGCTCAGTAACCCTTTGACCACCCAAATGACACACGAAGGAGAGTCTCAGCTGACAGCACTGTGTTATCACTGTACAATTTATATTCCATTAGAGCTTTGTGATTTTAAAAAGATGTTAGATTGAAGCATTCCTGTCAAAATAAAAGGACTCAGATGTATAGAAAACTGTGCTAATTGCAAGCCAAAATAATAACTTCTTTTCTTTAGCACTGATAGCCCATTGTAGACAACATGCTTCATTATCACTGCTGCCTTTGCTGTAGCACTAAAAGCCACACAGCATTCTGCCAGCTTAAGTTTGGCACATTTCGCATATGTAGGAGGAAAGGAGCAATAGTAGAAAAGAGGGTTTAAAAAAAGAACCTACTGCTGTAAAATTTTAAATTATAGAGAACTGCTCAGTTCTGAAATTGTGTTTCCATTATTGACAAAGCCATGCTTTACTTGTGGGCATGCTGCAAGAGAGATCAAAGGAACTGCAGGGGAAGGGAGGGGGCACGAAGTTCACCACAAGACAGGAGAACTTCTCAGAACAACATTAAACAAGGCTTTGATGCATTCTGCACCTTTCTGCTCACCGGCAGGACCCAGTTGTGTGCTATTGACAGAGGAAGTCTTTGCAAAGGACAGACAAGGAACGGGCTCAAAGGGAGAACTTATTAACAGGTCTTTTTCCCTACAATCCTTACAGGCACATTCTCATTTTCCATTTTCTCAGTTTGAGGTCTGTCAAACCCAGAGCAGCAGGGAAGAGCCATTCAAGCTCTGTGATGAAACTTCTGCTGCGTCCTCCCTGCCTCCTGGCCATTACTGCTGACAGCATCCTGCCCTGTTTCATATGCTGCTTGAAAAGGAAGAGCTGAGCAGAAACAATGGTGCCTGGTGGGAAAAGACTCAATCAGAGCACAGATCGCTCACAGTAAGAGATCATTTCCTTATCTAAAGAGCCCAGCTTGCCTCAAGCCACAAATTCCAACGTGTTTCATTTCTGTGTATGTATTAGCAACAAGATCAGTGCACGATAAAACAGAGGGACAGGGGAGTGTGTCAGGCTGTGGCTCACAGTATAAAGGGAATTCAACCAAAGCTGCTTCTCTTCTTAAACAAACCTGCTCTATTTGATGTTTTTGCAACATTCCACTTCTCATCATTAAGCTGATTGCAATGCCAAATAAATATTCATTTATGCCATCAGCAGACTTACACAACATCAGAAATAAATTGATTACAAAGATATACTTATTTACAAACATCTTTTAATCACTGAAAGAGCACACTCAGCATTTGCCTAACACCCTTCTAAGCATCTCAGAGCAATACGGAAATGCAATTATTCACTTTTTTTAAGCTCCTGGCAAAGAAGACTTAAGTATGACAGTATTAGTCAGAAAGACTCTGATCCAGGAGTCTGTCTCCAGCAGCTAAAGGCTGGCAAAGGCACTGGAACAGGCTGCCCAGAGAAGCTGTGGATGCCCCTGGCAGTGTTCAAGGCCAGGTTAGACAGGGTTCTGAGCAACCTGGTCTAGTGGAAGGTGTCCCTGCTCATGGCAGGGAGATGGAGTAAGATTATTTTAAATTCCCTTTCAACCCAAAACATTCTACGAATTTAAGTCTCTTTAGTACTTAACAACTGACAAATTCTAACCAGCCACCTGTAGTTAACAGAGGACAACCATCACCTTTGATTCAAAACATAAAAAGGCTGCTCAATACATATTTTGTACTGAAACCATACCTTTGTCATGGTGATGCCAGCCTCCTGCATAGTAATCCTGGAGCACCTGGGGAGGATTCCAGGTGTCCAGAATATAATCCACCTGGTGCTGCTTACGCCACGTCAGTGACTGGCAAAGGATCTCTCTTGCTTTGTCGATGTTGAAGTCCCGTGCACGCAGGAATCTTAAAATGTGCTCATCCTTTGGGATCTATTAAAAAATCCAAACCGAATTTTGTATTCAAGGCTTGAAACAAGAACAGAAACCCAAACAAAAGAAGCTGAGAAATGTGCAGCCTTGCACCAATGCAAGAGGGTGGTGTGTAACACTGAGAGTTACTCAAGGAAATCAGCCTTTGTTTGAAACAAAATCATGAGCCCTGTCAGGCACTGCAGCTACCTTCATAAGGGATATAAACATTTCATGAACTCTAATGTAATCATTTCCACCAACATGACCATACCAAGCCAGTCCAATTTAAATAAATCAGGACAGAACACAGATTGTATTTTATTGTTAAGGATGAGGAAGCTGAGACAAACATGCAAATCACAAGGCACTGGAAAAACCCCAGCCTTGCTATCAGTGACTTAACAGGCTCCACTGCCACCAGTGTTTCAGTACTTAAGACTATGATGTTTGGCCAAAACAAACAAATGTAAAAATAAGGTCATTGTAGAAATCAGGAAGACTCATAAAACTGATGTTATTCCCCTGTGGCAGTTTAACTGACAGTCTGAGAGGCTTTCATGCTAATTATTGCAGCACCTCAGCCACAAAGTCAGCTGGACAGTCAGAATGAACTCCTCCTATTGCCACTGCTTAAATTTAGGTTTTGATCAGGGAGCAGCACTTAGCAGAAAGGGTCAGCCCCAGGAGGTGTGGCAGGAGGTTTCCTCAGGCCCACCTTGTGTGTCACACACTCTGGACACCCCCAGGAACTCACTTTGCCTTTGTGCGTCTCCTGGAGCCACTGCCGCAGGCGGATGAGGCAGCTCTCCTGCATCGGGGTCAGGTCCCCCAGGTACCTCTTGATGTAGTCTGCATCCAGTTTATCTAAAAACAGATTACAGGTGATCAGAGTGGTCCTGAACTGACCTAGGCCAAGCACCAAGTGATCTGATTTGCTGCTGTCTTTAAGTGGCTGCTGTGTTCGGCGCAGTCAGAACCGAATAAAGTTCCTTTGAATCAATGAAAAGATGAGCAAGGCAACAAACAGGGATCTTTATGAAGAAGAAAAAATTCTCCTTCTGCAGCTAAGGAAGGAGCAAAAACAGATTTGTAAAAGCATTTTGCCAGTATACTTGGATTCATCAATCCACAGCACCACTGGGCTTGCTGCTTCTAGAAATACTTAGAGAAGTTTTGATCTCCCAGTGCAAGAATTTTCCCAAATTCCCAGAAGACTCTGTCTAGGGAAGCTTCGGCTGTTTCCTCCCCATTATTCCTACAGTTGTACCCTCTCTGAATTTCAGGGCAAGGAGCAGATTGTTCATTTGTAACCCAGAGAACAGCAAAGAAATTTTCTGCTCATATCTGACCTCCACTCACGAGCTCAGCCCACAAGAGCTCCCTGAGCATCTGCCATCATGCTTGGTGAGCCTTTAACACTGCATGTCACCAACCAAGGAGCCAACGTGGAGCTCCTCAGCTGCCCAGGAGAAGCTGCCCAGTGCTGAGAGCCTCTCCAGCAGAAAGCATCCCAGAAGAACACATGAGACCTCCATACCATCGGGCGTTCCTGCAGTGGGCTCCAAGGGGCTGCTGGAGGTGTTGAGGATCTCCTTATTGTTCAAGCCCTCCTTTGTGGCAGACTCTGGGATATTAATGGCAGGTGACACTGGTCTCCTTGGGTGGGATGTGCTGCTCTCTGATTTACACGCAACAGGAGGAGTCCACCGCGGGACAAAAGTTATTCCTTCTTCCTCCAGCTGCTTCAGGTAGTATTCTATTATTTCTTTTCCCTTCAAAAAAAGAAAATTTACTTCAACTACTGAAAACCTACTGATTTGGACAGAACAGGGTTGAGCTGAAAACCCAATTAAGTGATCAGATCTCCAAAGAAACAGCCCTACACAGATACACTGCCCCAGGCTTTCAGCAAAGCAGCCCAGCTTTCTGAGCAGAGCAGCCTGTTACTTAGCAGCAGCCTCACTGTCTTTTGGTAACTTGGAGCCAGGCACATCCTTCCCAACTACAGGCTCACCTTTTTAATATTGCTGGTGTACTGCTTCATGGCAATCTTTTCCACTGTGCTTTCAAAACCAAAAAAAGATTTGATATCCAGACTTGCTGACTGTTCAAAACAGGTCCAATCTTCATTGTCAGGATGAACCTGCAAGTCAAAAGATCATACAGCTCAGTTATCCATTTAGGTTTTTTTCTCCCCTCACAATATTGGAAACGTTTCTTGTTTTACAGGTTCACACAATCAAAAACATTCAAGTGGAATTTGCAGTGTCTTGCTTCACTTGCAAAACACTTGCTGGGAAGAGGCAACACCAAAGTTCAAAAAGCTGAGAAGCCCTTCCATGGTCCCACAGCTCTTTTTTTTTTGTGTGTTAACAAGAAAGGAGAGGGTGGAGAAATATAAGTGCACCAGCCAAGAGCCAGAGGACTGCCCATTTATACACTGCCTCAGCCTAGATAACAGCTGGGACTGCAGGGTGTCTGCAGAACAGGGTAGAAGCTTCCACAGTGAACTCTGTGCTGTGGCTGATAGCCCAGGGCCAGCTCAGCCAGGCTGAGCCCTGCAGCAAGGGCAGGGGCAGCATTCCCAAGCACTGTAGTCCAGACATGTTTCCAACGGACAGACTGTCAACAGACTGTTCCCCCACTGACCTGTGAGGTACCTCAGCATTTTGTAGAATGAAAATTGTTTTAGTCTGCTCTCCCATGATAGTGTCACAGACAGAAGTGCACACTCCTCGCTCAGCTGACACCTTCCCTCTTAGATTATCTCTTGGTTTACTGACATGATCCTGAAACAGACTTTTAGTTGGACTCGATCTTAAATGGCTTTTCCAACCTAAACAATTCATGATTGAGGCTGATACTGTTACAAAAAGCTGTTTTTCAAAACTCTCTTCAGCTAAAACAGATTTGTTCAAGCAATTTCTAGGCCAGGCTCTGAATCTGCCGTTATAAAAACATCACTAAAGGCTGGATTTCTGAGCATGCAACTGGCCTGATGCCTTAGGGTTCCCCTCCCCCTCAAAACATGCTAAATTTGGCTAAGAACAGGATCAACACTTTATAAGGAGACAACTACAGAAGAAAACATCTTTTCCCTTCATTTTCTGTTTCTGCATTAGGGAATGGTAGGTACAAGTATAGTTTGTACAGCCTAAGTACGAATCATAATAACATCATTTAAGAATCTTCCTGTATTTCCATATATTCAATTTTAAGTTACCTTTAACAAAAATGAACTTTTAGAAACAGTTTATTCTTCCACTAAAAACCTGGTTTTGTATTTACCTAACTTCTTGACTGAGTAGAGCAAATGGGCAAAGAGAAGTGTAGTGTTTTGTACATATTTACCATATGCACTTTTCTGTACAGCATTTCCTCTGTTTAAACAGAGCTTTCATATAAACACTGCAGGTAAGTGAAGAGTATTTTTAAATTTGCCCTGAAAGTTACGGCAGAAATAATTATAAAAAGATTAGATAATAATGCCAAGTGAGTTTGGCACCTGGTGATCTTTTAACCACAGGTTAAACACAACAGAAAATGTTATGACCTGCACATAAAAAGAGTGCTACAATACAGATAAATCAGTTACGTTTGTTAGCTCTGATCTGACCTTTAACATCAATTTGAAGTTCTACTGCCACAGTACATGCTGCAAGAGCCTATGAGGATGGGCTGAGCCATTCAGAAATAAACCATGACCACAGCAGAGCAGCAGGCCTGCCACCAGACTCCTCTGCATCAACATTTGCACTGAAGACCAAGAACAATGAAAAAAGATAGGTTAAAACATAGCTGATTCAGTGAACTTCTGTCTGAGCTGAGCAGAAGGCAAATCAGCTGAACTTTCCTCTGGCAGCTCTGTCAGGATGTCATCAGCCTCACCAAGTACCACAACTGCTGCTATAGAGCACAGATTTGCCTAAACAGAGCTGTCAAACACAGCAAATTATGTTGTGTTCTGCTCTCCGAGAAGATGCTCAAGCAAGAGGGTGCCAAAGGTGTCTCAGTTCTTGAGGCAAGCGTGTTGCATTTAACAGTAACAATTATCATCACTCAGGGTGGTGTGTCAGTTATTTTTTCTTGCAAGGCAAAAGGCAGGAACAACCCAAGTTCTGTTTGAGTCCTGAGATCTAAACACTGCCTCAGCTCCACCTGCAGCCCCAGCAGGGCCTGTTGTTACTCACTGTGTAGGAGCAGTGCTCGTTGATGATGACTCTGTTAGAGAAGGTTTCATTGTAGGCTTCTATATGCAGAGTCCTTTCTCGCCTGTTCAGAGAGTTCTTCTGGACAAAGTAGACGTAGTCTACTCCTGCAATCTGGGGGAGATGCACAGACTCTGTTAAGGTACAGTATTCAGGTGAAGGGATATCCAGAAGCACAAACCAGGCACTTGAAAGCTCATCACCTTTTTCAGCAGCCGTGGTGCATCGATGTCCAGCTTGCAGCGCCGCTCGATCACGTGGATGGCCTCATCCTCACTCTTGTACTCGTTTACAGTGTCACTGGCTACGAACATGGGGATCAGAGGGCACGTGGGAAACCTTCTCTCATAGGCCTGTAACAATGGAAAGAGAACAATCAACCATCACCATTAATTCCTGAGTGTGCAGAGTTCCTTCATTGGCATCACCAGCATTTGGAGGCTCGATGCCCTTCGGAGCTTCCGTGGAAGGGGCTGAGCTTTCCTGAATCCACATTAAGCTGAAAGAGTCATTCCAAACAGTGCATTCCAAACAAGCCATTTATTAATATAAATAACATTAATTCCTTTCCAGTCAGGCAATTTTTAAACCACACAAAAAAACCCATTCCTCCCCCCGCTCTGAAAAGGAAGTTGTTCATTCTGTACCATGACAACCCCCTTGATAACAGGAACAGGCAAATCAGACCCTCTAGTTCTAAAATACCACAAGACTAAACAATTATGTCTTGGATTTTAAAAACCCACTTACTAATTACCGGTGTTTCACCAAGCTATCTAGAGGGATTTCATACAGCTCCCCAAGGTCTAATAAAAACATTTCTAAAGCTATTTCTTAAGCTAATAGAGCTCCCAAGCTCCCTGGGCACAGAGTGTTCCTAATGGTTTCACTGCAGTTTATCAGATCACAGTTTTGTCCAACAACACTCAGTCTAATACAATGAGCTCATATCACACTTCTGAAAATGTAAAACTTGCAATAATGCGGAGCTAGAAACAGCTTTGATTTGGGTTAAAGAACACAGTCATGTAAATAACTTCACCTCTTCTCTTACAGAGAAGATGGTATTAAATCAGACACAGATAGGATAGTTAAGGATTTGGGATCAATAAAACAAGTAAGAAGAAAATGGGTGTTATCCCCATTAGTAAAATGGCTGGATTTTAATTTTAAAACCACTGTGGTTGGAGAATACAAGACAGCTCTTTTTTTTTTTTCCCTTTTCTTTCACAGTCTCTAATGTATTTCTGCTTCTCTTTGGTTTTTTTTTTCCCCTTATGGGGTTGCAGTGAAGCAACTAATTCTTTAGCCTGCTTTCCATATTGTGAATTCCTTTTTTTTTGCTATTATCAGAACCTCATTGGCTTTGGTGAAGAGGTAGGATTTTGCAAGGTGTCTCAATACAAAAGAAAGCTTAGATAAAGTAAATCTGAAAAAAATATGAAACAACTCTTTAAAGGAGGTAAAATATCCACTCTGTCCTTTTAGCTGATTTCAACTGCTCTGAAAACAGCTGGGCTGCAGCACCAAGAGGGAGAGGGTGTGGAACAAAACAAGCAGCAGCTGCACAAAGTATGCAATGGTGGGGCTGGAACAGAAAAGGTCTCTTAATTCTCCCTTTAGAACAATTAAAATACTTCAGTTTATTACCAGTATTCAAACCTAGTTTGAAGGCAGTGTTACTATGGTGACAGTGGTGGAAGGCACTAAAACAGTGTCAGCTTTTTTCCCCTTGTGCATATTTTTAAACCATTTTTGCAGCATGACTGTCCCAAGTTCATAAAGCTCCTCTGTAAGGCAGCAGAAGTGCAGCCAAGGAAGGGGTTACACACACTCCCTTCTCCAGCCTTCATCTGTGCACAGCTGGTTGGGCTTGACTGAAGAACAGCAATAATTCCTGGGCTCAGAGACGAGTGCACAACAGCAGTGACAGAGCATCAGTGTTGGAACACAAGAGTCAGCAGTGGGGGAGAAAATCTTTCACAGCTCCAAGACAAAGGGAGGATGAGTCCTAGTATTTCGTTTTAGCTGATTTCAACTGTCCTGTTGGTATAGCAAAGTTTCTCATTTGTTTTATAAGGCTCTTGTTCTGGACAGAAGGTTGTATGGTTTAGTTGCCCATGAGTATCTCAGCCCTTTCCCTGAAAAAATTTCTGCATTCTTTCTATATTAAACTCAGTGTTAACTGCAGTGACTGTAGTTAAAGGTTGTTAAAGTCAGAAAAATAAATCATTTCTAGAAGCAGATTTTAGAAGTATTTCTGGTTTTCAGATTGCTTCATTTGATACTTTTATTTGTGGGCCTAATGTTATAATTATTTTACAGAAAGGAGAGCAGGGGCAGTAGTTATCTAACATTTTTCTCACTTTTTTCAAAATCCTTTTTACAACTGGATGACAAGTTTTCCCCATCTGAACAGACCCCTTTTTGCCAAAGCCTTTTCAAGTCTCCTTCAGTGCACATATTGATGCTTTTCTCATCTTAGTCCTCCCAACACTTCGTGTTTGCCCTGTGAACATTTGCAATTCAGAGCATTACCTGCTCCTGAGTGTTTGCTGAACTGTGAACAAAAAAATGCCCAAGAAGAATGTGTTGTTTCAAATGGCAAAACTGAATTGAATGTGTTCAATTTGGAAGAGAACAAAATAATTATCTGCCAGAAGCTGGCAAGCTGAATGCTTATAGCAAAGTACTTGAGGGTTTCCAAGAGATTAAGAGGACTCATGATTCTTTCTCCCTGTAGAACATACACAGAGAAAACTGTTCACAGTCAATTTTATTGGGCTCTTAAATTAGGCTGGTTTTATTTCTTTATGTCCCACTGCCAATGGGGGACACGCACCATTGTAATGCACCATTTCCCAGCACAGCCCTGTTTGGATAAAAGGTGATTAGAGCAAACCATGGCCACATCAAAATACTCAATCTGATTCAAGCATAGCTGTGACTCCCACAAGGAACAAACTGCTCCCTTTCACAGTGCAGAGTGCACAGGAAAAAGCTGCTAAAGGCTACAGGAGACACTGACAGATCCTTCACCACGAACCAACACAGCACAGGAATAAAACCTGTAATTTGTGGTACAACACAGCAAGAGCCACGTGAGTCAGAGCAGCACATGCATGGCCAAGACTGCAGCTATTGAAGGAGCACAAGAAGATTAAAGAAAGATCAAACACTGCTTTTATTTTCCAATAGAACTGAAGGGATTTTGCTGCGTTACTGAAGTGTTTTGAACCAGAAATTTTGTCTCAAATCCAGCTTTGCAGACATGAAATAACTGAACTGCATTATGCAGTATTCCTTCAGCAGGCTGATAAAGCAGAGTTCATTATAAAATGCTCCTGTTCCTTGTATGACAGCATTGTGGTTAAACCTGGACAGATCGGTCTCTCTTTACAAATAAAATCAGATATCCCACACCTTTGTCTCAGTGCTCCAATTTCACTGTACAGATACAATCAAAGACAATTAGTTCCTCAAAAGAGAGGCAGCTGCAGAAAATCCTGAAGGGCTCCAGACAGGAGTGAAATGCTGCTGCTGTGGCACTAAATGCACCTAGAAATGGTGTTGCAAGGACACGACACTGTTACTGTTCTCCCCACCACATTTAACACACGGGGTGGTGTGTGGAGACTGACACAGGAGTACAAGTCAAAAGCACACATGTGCTCATCCTCAAAACTCTGCAGCTGCTGCTGGGCTTGACACAAAGTCACAACATCTCCTTGGCTGAGACACCTGTGTACAGACCTTTCAAAAAGTGATTTTGATCCTGCAATTCTGCAGTTCCTCAATAATGTACTTTCACATTTCCCACCAGCCCCTGGGACATTTGTGTGCTCTGATACATTAGAAGCTGCATTGTGCATCAAGAAAAACACAGTCTGGTGAAGCAGCTTGAACCACAAATTTAACTTTCTTAATGCATGTTAACAGCAAGAGTACTGACAAGCATAATTTCAACTGAAATAGCACTGTAATAAAGCTTCTTTTCCAACTGCTTCCCTTAGCAACTCATGCTCAGAGTAGAGTCAAAATAACAGGATTTATTCCACTTTTATCCTTGCGAGTATTTCAGCTGAGTGTGAAGACATGAAAGCAATTCAGAAGTCAGACTATTTTAAACCCATCGCAGTCGTTTTTCATAGCCAAGGGAATTGTACTTGCTGCCGCTGCCCTTAGATTTTGGAATTCTAATATCAGGAATAATGAGTTCTTTTCAAAATACCACCTTTAAAACAGCACTTAGGTATGACCCCAACCCAGTTTTCAAAGATTTCTGGCGTTTTGCTTCTCAGACTATGCCTAGGGCTAATAAAATACCTTGATAATAAGCATGTGCTCAGTCCTCAGTGGGGACAGTCAGTCATTTATGCAAATAAATTACTCAGCTTCTCTGGCCAGATTAATACATTCCCAGCCTCCTGCCCTCAAGGATATGGATTATTTAGTATTTCCATTAACTGACTCAAAACTAACTTCTACACATAAAAGAGGAAAAAAAATATTCCAAGCAATCTTATGCTGTGCTGTCCTAGTAGGTGAATCCTCCAAACAGGAATCCTAACCTGGTGATATAAGGAGGAATTTCCATCTCCATTTGGAAAATAAAGCATATTGAGTGCTTTAACAGCTTAATGGCATTAATCAAGCTGTTAAGATGTTTTATTTCTTTTTGATGCTTTCTACCTGAAATTGCTGGCAGAGCAGCACCACATTCTCCAAGGACACCTCAAGAGAACCCAGGAACAGATTCATCCTGGCAGTCCAACCTCGTCCGCAGCACTCGGTGCTAACTTTAACTTCTGCCTGAAGCACCTGACCACGTGTGGGTACCAATGTGCAAGTGCATACACACGTTCACTGTGCTCTCCTGTACAGTCCCAGTGTGGGGGATTTCTGAATTATTCATAAACACAACAAACACGAAGGGTCACTCAAGCAGGATGCTGCCCTGGCTCGACAGGCTGCATTCCCTGCAGAGCAGTGTATCCCTTCCTCCCCTTGCATTAGAGCACTGCAGATCAATAGGAAAAGCAGTGACTCATGGGAGGGCAACCAAGAGGTTTCAAATTCTTGGCAGCTGAATTTGGAAAGAAACAATTCTGGATGAACTCTCACAGATCAGCAAATAACTTTTCATGCCCTGTATTCTGCTGTTCAGAGCTCTCTACCACTCCCTTTGCAATCCATACATATGTATAGAAATCATGACACTTGTTCAAAGCAGTATAAAAAATCGTGAGACCTGAACAAAGCAGTGTGATGTCGATGCCAATGCCTCCGAGGGATGTTAGCTCACATGGGAGTGATCAGCTCGGGGGCGTGTGTGCAAGAGAGCAGATGGTTACAGTGGATATACCTCAAAAAGCTCCAGAAATAGGGGTTTTTGGTAAGGTAACACTCCCAGGCACCAGGAAGAGGGAACGTGAAGCAAACTTCACGTTGGGGAAGCACAAACATCTTTTAACATACAGGCAGTCAGCTCTCTGGGAATAAACTCCCCCGGGAAGCCAGCTCTGGAAGGACAAGTCCTCCAAGGACAAGTCCCAGCCAGGCCCCTGCTCTGAGCAGCACAGCTCCCCTTGGCTTTGCACAGTGACCTTCCCCTCAGAGCAGCTCCCCACAGCAGCCCTTGCTCAGAGGAGGTTTAAGTGGTTTTTCTCTCTGCCGCGTTTTCACTTCATTAAGTGTTCTCATTTACAAAGGGAGGAGTTATTCTCTTATTGCTGGGAAACAAAGGCTGCTTGGCAGCCACTCAGTTCTAGAACTCTCTCTGGAAAAGATGGAGAAGGCTTTAGTTAAACCGACTACAGCTGAGGCTTGTGGGGACTACAGACAAGCCAGCAGGAGAGGCAGGGTCAGGCCTGGCAGTTAATGGCTGTGTATCACCTAAACAAAAATTTCCTTTACGTACCATTGCTGCTCCTTGACAAATACAAGGTAGTTTAACAGTCCTTTGACTGCTCTGTAAATCTTAGCACAGTCTGTGCCATCAAGATATGACTAGTCAAAGTGTAGATAACACTTATGACTTACTTTAAAAGGGAAAATAAAGAGTTTAAGCATTCCACTGCAATTTCTACTTCAAAAAGATATTTTGAAGTGTTCTAATTAGAACTAGAACAAATACACTACTCCACAGCTTTTCCAGCAAGATGTACCAATGGTGAACCTGCTGGCTATCAGAGCAAAATCAAGCAACAAAATGTTTGCATAACAATTTATCACTGAACTGGATTAGGCAATTAGAAAGGACAGCAGGAAATACCTTGTGTGGATGCAATTTGAATTAAAAATTATAACTCTTCACCTGAAACAGAGCTACTGCAGAGATTTTAAGAATTAAGACAAATGAAGCAGGCAGCAAGCATTCATTAAAAAGGAGGGTTCTGTTCCATCTTGGCTTGTTAAAAAAGAAATTAAATCACAACACCCCACATTCAAATATACCTTTGTTTTAATACATTCATTTTGCAACAGGAAAAAATGCTTCCACTCCATGCAGAATTCCACAGAAGAGAGGAAAATCCTGCCTTTCCAAGCAGAGTTGTACTTGGGCAGGATGTGAAGAGCAGAGAGCTGGCAGAACGCCCCATCCGAGAGCTGTGCAGGTGGCTCTGAGGGCACGGCTGCACCATGTGCTGGGATGCATTCCCAAGGATCTCCCAAAATGAGAGCTGACATTCATCTGGCAAATGTGAGTGGCCCCTCACCTGAAGCTACAGGGAAAAAAAATTGCACAATTCTCCTTTCTCCCCATCACACTTTCCTACAACTGCATCCTGACCTTATTTTACTTTGTCTCTCTTGTATCCTCCCTCCATTACAGTCCAAAAGCATTTTACCCTGTAGTGGCACAAGTCATTCAATAACAGGATAAATTGTCTTCACCCTCTGTTCCCTGGTACAAGACGAAATTTGGCTGTCTAAGTATTAATGATGGCTATCAAGTGTATCCAAGATAAAATAAATAACCCTTCTGTAAGTTACACTGAGAAATCAATAGGACAAGTCAATATCGGCAAGACAAACATTCTGCTCCATTTTAGAGGCTAAAGAGTTCCTGTTTACTACACAAGCGTAAGAAGTGACCTGGAACTTTCTAATTAAATGATCTTTAGTGCATAAAGAGTGTAAGTTTACAGCACAGTTCATATCCAGTCTTCCAAAGCAAAGCATTCCCAAGTAATTGCCCAAAATGGCTCGACTCCTTCTACTTTGCAGGAGTATATTCCTACCTTAAAGTTCATAAACAATGGAGTTAGTCTAAAATTTTCATAAAGGAGGCTGTGAAGGTTTTATATAATTATGCATCAAATCCTTGAATTACAATTACAATGGATTTTTTGGTTTTGAAGTTCTGGGGTTTGTCTTTTTTTTTTTTTTAATAACCACACAAACACGTTATTATACAAATTAGACAAGTACTAACAAGAATCTACTCTGCACAGATGTTGTTCATGAGTTGTAATTGAAGGTTAATTATTTCTCAAACAGAGAGAGAAGCAATCTTGAAAAACAACCTTGGATGTTCTCCAAGGCAGTGATCAGAGCTTTCAGGTAGAGTATCTGGGAAGAGAAATTGTCAGTGGTTCAAAAACTTACTGCAGCATGATATTCAGATTCTTCAAATGCCGTATTTATGATACTGCACTGAAGAGATGCTCAGATTTACAGCCCAGGTCGACGTTTCTTCTACTCAGAAGATCCAGGAGAGACTTCCCACACTGACTGAGTCCTGACCTCACACACATTACAGGACCTTGCACAGTCTCTAAGCTCTCCCTGGGCTTCCAACACCCACAGCTGTTAAATAACCCGTGCTCTAAGCTGCCCTGACGTCCTACAAACACTGAAGGTCACTGCAGAAACCTTTTCATTAACACCACCAGGGCTTCCCTGAGCCTTGTTCAATCATCAAGTGCTACAAGGACTTGTTCTTTATGGTATCCTTGTTTTGGGAAAGCATCTGAAAGCATAACTGCCTCAGCAGCCAGCAAATTGAGCTTCCTCAGCTCACGTCTCCTGTGGAATGGAAATGAAATTCCTGAGAAATTCTCTGTGAAACCAGAAGTTGAGGAAAATGAAGCCATTTGTAAGCAGAGGTGAATAAGAAAACATTTCCTTTCCTGACATTTGCCAAAGCCATTAATTCTTGCCCTTGAGAGCTCCTCTGTCACTCAAGAGTCCTGCATGGAAGAAAAGGTTTTATCAGGTGTACAGAAGAGCATAATCCCTACTCTTGGTGCCTATACTTGTTTAAGGGTTTCTCTTGATTTAGTCAGCTTCCACTGAAAAGGATTTCAGGCTCTACACTGCTATGAGCAACCCACTTGTGCCTTGTGAATGTCCATAAAGAAAGAGGAAGAAAGGATGAGCAGATTTATTCCAATACATTTACATTCACCCTATCTTACCTATATAAAGCCTCAGATTTAATCCTTCGTACAGAAAGAAGAGGACAAGACTGCTCTGTCCATTTTTAAATTCAGCTGTATTAGAAGCCCACAGTACTTTCAAGTTAAGTAATACCCAGTTAAGTTTCTTGCACATTTCAAATAGACTCTGCCTGTTAAAGTGATCTTGTCTTCAGTGGATGTCACCACTGAACAAACAATACCCATTTGTTCTACCAAATAGGTTAACAGCCCTGCCGCATGCCAAGCAGGCAATTTGCTGCTCCAGTCCTAGAAACACAGCAAGAAACCTGCCAGCCTCACATCCATTCTGCAAATTCCTGAAAACAATGAGGACATTGCCCATAACCACTACAAAATAACCCAGTATACAGACTGAACTCAAATTCAATAACTACTTTGTGATCTTGTATGAAAGGCTTTGATTCAGTAAATTAAAAATCTCTATGGAGACAGGAAACAGCAGAGAAGTTATTCTTGTGCTTTGGCTCCACTAAGTTACTCTGAGACCATAAAAATTTAGAGATAATTTTTTTTTGGCTCCTGGCTTCAAGCAGCACTTACCACCACTCATCCAAAACACGAGAGATGTGCATGGGGAAGCAAAGCAATCTTTCAGAACAGAGACAGAACAGAGCTTTATCCCCACACAGCTCTACAGACACAATCCAGGCTACTTCACACCTATTTAATCTCTTCAAAGTCTTCTGCAGTGCAAAAGGAACAGCTTCATGTTAAATTTCAGGCATAACCATAGTTGATACATACTATACCAATCACAAAAATCACGAAATACCACTGAAATGGTGTTATAAAGGAAACTGCAGCTTGACAGCTCAGAGTGCTGCTTACACAGCACATCACACACCACCTTGGATTTCTGACAGCAGGACCTTTCATGTGTTAAACTGCTACAAAGCACTTCCAAGAGAATGCAACTGCACCAACACACAAATACCAGCATTTCTGTTCCCCTCTATAATTCAGGCAGCATTTCCATGGTTACAGTGCTGATCACTTATTGGCTTTAATTACATTCCAAATCTAGACCAAATGCATAGCTTGGCATTTTAAACAGTCCTGAAGGCAACCCTGCAGGCCAGTTCTTGTAACCTGGCTTTGAGTCCCGAGAGGTGGAATGCACTCAGAATCATAAACTCATTCTGGCTGCAAAAGACTATCGAGATCATTGAGTCCAATCATTAACACAGTCCAGCCCTGAAAACACCACACTGCTCATTACAGCCTCCAGGTCTCTGCAAAAGCAGTCACTGAAACTGGACAGATTTCCAAGGAAACTCATCACAGCATCCATCTTCCCAAATTTTGGTACTAATCTTGTTTGCCTTGCTTGTGCTTAAGCATCTTTCTTTTGAGGTCATCATGCAGAGAAAGCATCAGGAGTCCTACTGAAACCAAAACATTCTTACTGCACAAAACATGACCCCAAACCACGTGGACTTTGGGACATTATCTCCGCTGCCAATCACAGGACACTGTTTGCAACAAATTCACCCCTGGTAGCTGTTGCACAGAATGTTTTGGAGAAATTCAGGCTAAAAATCAACTAGATTACACATATTAGTATCACTCTCATGAAGAGGATTTAGAACTAATTTTTCACTGCTGTTAACTTATAGAAGACATCAAACCTTGCCTACTATCAAAAAGAGAGTAACAATTTCAGAGGGGAAAAAGCACTTTTCCTTGCAGTAATTTAAAAGGTTTACACATATTTCAGAGTTTTAGTTTACATTCTCCACAAAGTAAATATGAAGCAAAGAAGTGCTTGTTTTTCTACCAGCACACAAACCAGAAATTAAAAGGATTTCACAGGCAGGTTATTGCACGAGTGCTCTCATTAAACAGTATCTGCAACTTAATATCAGTAAAACTCTCAGTTTATCCAAGGAAATACTTGACAACACATATTCATTAAGCATTCTTGACAAATTTGAGTTATACTAAAAAAAACATAGATTTACTTAAGACTGGCCAAAACCAAAAGCAAGGAAGGGAATAGAAGAAAAGGCAAAAAGCAGGAGCTAAAAAATGGATTTATTGGGGGACAGGAAGGTCTGCAGCAAACTTCCTCTGTATGGCAGCATAAATGTGTTGGTTACAGAGTTAAGGAATCTCAGCCTCACTATTCAGTGTTTTCAAGCATGAATAAAGTTACTTTAATATTTTAATATTTCATTAAAATAATTTAGGCCTTATAAATAAAGCAGGAGATTCAGAACAGGTTATGAAGCAATCTTCTAGGTAAGTGCAATTTTACTGGTAGCTCACCGTTGAGTTATTCAGCTGTGGTCACCAAATAAAGAGCCTCTTTCCTGCACCAGAAAGAAACAGCCAGACACAGAAACCTCAATTCTCATCAGGGATGTGACCAGTCAAGCCAGCCATGCAGGCTCTTCCTACACAGATCACTACTTTATCCCTCTCAATGTACCCCTTCCCATTCAACACCTGGGCATTTTCATTTCAGAAAATGGCTCAGAGAGAAGTTTTACCAGCAAAATTACAGCAGCCTCACCTTGTATAGAATGACACTGGAACGGAACTGGCTCATAACCACTTAAGAACCACTCTGCAACAAACAGAGATTCCTTCCTCTTCCAGATAAAAATTAAATCTTCAATGATTTAATATCATTTTATTCAAAGTTTTGATGCTAAAAGGTAAACTGATTCAGTAGGTAGAATAAACTGGGGATAAAGGATGTGACCTGAAGACAAGGGCTAACATTCCATCTTCTATCTGTAAAAGATGATCTTCAACAATCACAGAAATGCCTCAACATGACTTTAATTTGAAGAGTGGTTACTTTAAAACAGATCTGAGTCATCTGTGGTTTGCTTAAATAAATTTGCACAGGTGGAATTGTGTCATAATTGATTCCTGTATGGGAGCCTAAATGTCCATCTTCAGAGGATACCTTAATATGAAGGTAGGACAGAGGAGAAAGTGGACAGTCTGTGTAGGAGTTCTGAGTTACACCTGCTTTGCCTTCCCAGCACACACAAGAGAATCATTAATTCTCTTCCTCCCTTTGCAAAGTCTAGAGAGCTCAAAAGTGCACAAGTGCCACTCCACTAAAGAGTGAGCAAGCCAAACTTCAACTGCAGCCTCTGCACAAATCACTAAAATGAGAAGCTGGAATAGAGAAGTTGGGCAAGTACCACTCCTTCCTCAAGAAAAACAAAAGGCTAAGGACAGAAATCCCAATGACCACGCTGAATGCAAATAAAATAATTTTAATCTTCCCTTCCTTTGGAGTAAGCTGGGAAAGCCTGATCATTCAGGTTAGGCTGGCTTATGACTGAGAGACCAAGATCAAATTGCTGGTTAGAAAACAACTGACACTGCTCTGGTCTAGACTGAAGGTGGAACATCGAGGATGGACTTTACAGCTGTGCTGCTCCAAGTTGCTCTTCAACATACACAGATCTTACCTGACCTAGAGGGGCCAACAGCAATCCCAGATGGACTTGCAATTTCACTGTAACTTGTTTATATCAAATGCATTTGCACTGCTATTCTATATTCAGAGAAGAATGCCTGCCCTGCCCATGTTCCAAGCAAGACAGATGGAAATCAGTCTGGCCCAGAAGCCACGTAGCTCCAGGCACAATGCTTTGTTTGACAGAATGTGCCCTGCAATTAAAGTCAACTTCAGTAGTTGCTACGAGAGGAAACTTGGTTTCTGACCCCAATTGCACAGGACACGACTGTTTTGGCTCAAGGTTAAAGCACTCTGGAGAAGAGGCTGACCTCCAAAAGAGCATCACAGCAAAGGCTGGCGACAGGCCAGGGAAAGCTTAAATGCCTGGAGACCGACATGTGATTACTGGGGAATGTGAGCTATTCCTAAGCACTTCCTATTTCTCCGCAACACACGGCCCTTTACATAACACAGGAACATATCTTCCTGTGAATTTTTTAAAAAACACACATAAAACCAACTGTAAATCATTGAGTTTGTCCTACCATTCCTTCTAATTACCATTCCTTGTATTACAGCAGCTGAACAATCACAACCACGCTCTGTGTTGCCAACAGGCATTTCAGAGGCACGGGGTATTGTCACACTGAAAGCAGAATTTGGTACTTGGCTTCCCCTTTCCTTTTCCAGCTAGCAAAATTGCATGTCTGGTTCGTCTGCAGTCAGTTTTTTAAAATTCAGCTGCAATCCCACTGTGTCCACTGAGGATCTATTTTTAGAACAGTCAAATATTCCTTGCTGCTCTATTGTACCACGCTTAAGTCTCACTTTTATGAGTCCTATAATTAGTATTCGCCATTTGTTTGGTCTTAGAATCACAGACACTTTCAATAAGAAGGTCTGTTACAACATGTTTAACATCTGGAATATGTTAGGCTATTTTAAATAAAATTATTACTGTGCAGACAAAATCTAATTTATGAGTGGAGGAGGACAGGATGACTACACCACTGCTACAGTATGAGCTCAGAATTCCTTATTAAAACATTGCCTGGGAGGTTAAAGACTTGTACTACCACAAGGAAAAAAGTCTCCAGACTTCCTCCCCCCCATGAAGGTTCAGTGGAACAGGTTTGACTTCACTGCCTCAGACCTCACCCACAGGTTTCCATTTGGCCCAGAGGCAATTGGAATCTCAGCACTTCACCAGTGATTTCACTCTTCCAAGACTATCATCAGTACAGTGAGCTTCACCAGAACATAAAATTCGAGATAAATAGCAAGGCCTTGGCTTTTGGACTAGCAAAATATCAACTTCTAGGTGGAGAGTAGCCATACTCTGTTAAGCAAACCAATTAAAATTTCTGAAGTACATCATTTTAAGTCTTAACCATTCACTAATGTCAATGGAATGTCATCAAAATGCAGCATGATAGGGTCTGGAGCCTGCACACTATTTACCTCAAGCTAGGAAGCGTACCAAAAAAAATACTTTACCTTACATCCATGTCTGATGTGTCAGGAGAACCTCAAAAAGGTAAAAAACTGATGGTGGGAAACCAGGAGTAGAGAGGAGCAGTTCCTCATGTGAAATCATAAACTACTGAACTAGCCAAGATCACCACCACAAAAATGAGTAATTTAAGACCTGAGGGAGGTACCTGCCAGATCTAAGAGGGCAGCAGCACAGAGAGCCTGAGTCAGGGTGTGCTGCCTCTTCTGACACAAGGAGCAGGAGGTGTGAGGCTGAGCAAGCTCTGCCAGGCTCGAGGGAAAGGATCCATCTCTTGCCAGAGCGTGTCATGAAGCACCAGCTCCTGCTGGAGGGTGTCACCACAGAGCTCACTGGGCTCCAGAAAGGAACTGGGAGCACAAGAAATCAAGCACATGAGATGTTATTCCTGACAACGGCACATTCTGGACCAGAAGGGTTGTCAACACACATTGCTGGAGGATGAGAGAGTATCCTAAGAGAGTGTTACCATATGTTTATCTCATTCCTATCTTCTCCCCTAGAGGCAGATACTGCCCTTGGCCACTGCCTGAAAGGCAGTACTAGCCAGAGAGGCCTCATGGTGCAATTCAGTCCTGTGCCTCTCTTTAAGAGACAGAATAAAAATCCAAATTCATCATCCAGATCTCAATAACCAGGTAATACCAGTGTAAGATCCATCCACTGGCATGGTACAACTTCTGCACCCCTGCACTTGCTCCCCAATAAAATACAGACAGGAAGATATCACTTAGCGTCAAAAGATAAAAGAGGAAAAGTCAAGAGTCATCTGATTCTTTTCTAAAAAGCAGTTAAACTCAGATTATAGACAATCAGTTCTTTGTTCTTCACTCTCCTTTACAGCAAAGAAAGGCAAACAAAAGCATGAATCGGTTTAGTCAACACAGAACAAACAAGTTCAAGTGAAATTGCTTTAAAGCCTGTTCATTACAACTTCAGTGGCTGCACCATGCAGACCATGAAACACTTCAAGAGAAATAAGTAATTTCATAGAGCCTTGAATTCAGTAATGAAGAACTTATCTACGAGCCAATGAATGGCACAGCAAAGAGAGTTTTGCAAATTACACAATATAATTTACACATTGAATGAAATAGCCAGAAAAGAACATCCTCTGGAAAGGCTTCTGCTGCCTGATGTGCCTGAACTGGACTGAATGTCTGTGGCATTTGAATTTTACACTAAATGAAGGGACACAATGCACTCAAGAAAGGAAGTGCTCTCATCAGGAAGCTCTTCCCTTCTGCTGTGGCATAAACAACTCTAAATGGCACATTGCCACCCTGACCATCACCAGGGAAATATTAATTTCCTCAAAATGAGATCTATTCTTGTCAAAGCGATATGATCTAATATTACAGCAGCAGTAGGCAAGGCAGAAGGTTATCAGACAGGCTGAGATGGTGAGGTTTGCAGTGTAGCTTTCAACTCCTGCACAAATTGATCTGCATATATTCCAAAAAGCATCCATACTCAAGTTATGAGAACATAAATACCAACAAAATGAAAACAGTTGCAATTATCCAGTAAGTAATACCTAACCCCACAGATTTATATATTTAACTTCATCAATCTGACCATGACACAACCTTAAAACAGTAATTTAAGAGAACCCAAACATATATAATTAAGAATTAAAACAGTTTCAATAAAAAATCATTTTTTATGCAAAAAAGTAGCTTCTCTTTGCTCCCTCCCACGATCCCTCTGCTGTCACCAGAGTTAAAGCTGGTAGGTTCCAACAGCCCAGTGATATATTTATTTTCAAATTTGCTGATATATAGAACCCAAAACTAATTATAATAAAGTAAAATCCAAGAGGAGTTCAAGATAGAAAATCTCAAATATGAAGTTTTATACACTAATACAAAGCAAGACAGGCAGCTAGTCCATGCACACATGAGTGTGTTCCAGCATACAACACAGACATTTTTAATCTTCATTTTTCTGAAGCACGGACAGAGTCCCCTTTATGCCAAAGCAACTCACAGAATCCACAACTCCAAGCCATTAAGTGCAATTTGCAAGTACTTTGCACTGTTAAATAATACCTGAAGACTGCTGAATCAGGTTTCTAATGGCCCCTTCATTTACTGTTACAGCAAGCAGCTTCTGCATTTTTCAAACTGCAGATCCCCAATTATTTCCCAAGGGAATGGAGGGCTCCCAGAGTGTAACCTTAGTGACAGATGCCCTGCTGACTCCTCTTTCTTGCAGCCAGCTGCCATCAGCTCACCCACGGCACGGGTGGGGAACAAGCACCTGCTCCCACAGGGGTGCTCAGTAGCCCTTAAGGGAGCCCAGCGAGAAAATTGTGTTGACAAGGAATTTATCTTCCTTTTTTCCAAGACAGCTCTGGAGCAGCCTGTGTCCCTAAGCTGGTTTGCTGATGAACACATCTTAGCAAGGAAGCAAGAGCAGCAGCCTGGTGCACCAGCTTAGCTACAGCGGGAAACCACATATTGGTGAGATTTCTCTGACCCTTAGAAGACAGAGTCCGTGAACCATAAGCTGAAAACCTCAGTGGACTGGGCTAAAAGCAGCATGACTCGAGCAAAAGCTGTGCAGTGAAAAGCCGAGAACTTGAGAGCTGATCTCAAATTGTGATGGCTCACTGCTGGCTTGTTCTCTTTTGCTGGCTTGTACTCTTTTGGCACTGCTGGCCCACGCTGCAGTGGAGCCCAGAGGATGCCAGGCAGTCCTGCCCAGCCGTGCTGCCATCGGCTGTGCCACCACTGTGGGTTCTTGGCAGGGCTCTGACCTCAAACACCACTGACTGACTGGTGATGGCTGAAACCAGCTGCAACCTCGCTGTGAGAAAGTCCAATTATTAAATTACCTGTAATAGGCCTTACTTAACATTTTACATGAGCTGCTAACCTGACCTGCCTTAACTATATCACAAAAATGAAAGAAAGTTAAATAATTCACCTTAACATCCTAGTTCTTCATCTAGAATACATGCACAGTATTTTTAAACTACATGAAAAAATTGGAAGACAAATTCACTTGGGAGAAAAGGAAATAGACCATTTAAGACTAACCTGTAATTAATTTCAACTTGAGCTAATTAACAGCTTTCCTTGCATATTCTCAGAAGATTCAGTCTACATTCAGAATGCAATGGCTTAAAGATTCCATCCCCGGCCTCCCTCCAGGAACATACTGACTCTAAACTGAGTTCAAAGCAAAAGCAATCCTGGTTACAACAAATACCCCCTCAATTCTGGGTTCCAGATTCTGGACTCCGACTGAAAATGCTTTATGGGAAGTCCTCAGGCAGCACAGACTGCCCAAGCAATATGGAAACACACCATTCTGATCTCTAAGCAACCTCTGGCTTCTCACTGGATAGGTTTTTTTAATCAATCCCAAAAATATTCACCATATCTCTTTCCCACGGGGTTTTGAAGACTTTTACATAAGCTTCTTACTGTCTAACCACACATTAGATTGTGAGCATGGAGTTATACCTTCACCAGGTTGTAACTGCAGAACCCTGAGTGTCCAGGACTCTGCAGGATTCTTTTCTGCCAGATTCCACCTGTTTAAGAGTTTTAACTCAAAGGAAACATCACTTGGCTGGATCAACAGATCCTGGAGCAGCACTTCACACCTGAGCTAAATCACCTGCAAAGGATGAAAAGCTTGGAGTGCTTTCAGAACAAAACACAAGAACTGTTTTGATACATATTTTCCTTCTTCTGACACCTTTCAGAGTGTGACAGTAGTGGTGGCCTAGCTTTTAAAGTGTAAAGGACTTGTTAAAAACTGACTCAAAGCTTTTGGTGAACAAGAGAACTGCAGCTGTCAGCTACAGTCAGGTCATGTGTTTGCCCAAAAAAAAAAACAAACCCAAAACAGGAAACCAAGCATGGAAATAGCTAAGCAGGTCACGAAATAACACAAAATAACACATAAATTGCACCATTAGTAGGCTGCTAAGTCAATATTTTTCCCTAGTGCTCAAGTGAACTCTCACATTTGTTACCCACAGCTCATTCCAAACAAGTGGCCAAATAATGATTTGTTCTTACACCGTGTGCTAACACAGGAACCAGCACCACCATCAACCACCAGGGAAACTGAGGCACTTCATGTGAATTCGGAAATTCCACACAAGGCTCTGCTCCACCACTGCTTTACCAACACATTTCCAACAGCAAATAAGGCTGAGTTTTCAACAAAGACAGGAAGAAAAGCAGATGAAGACTCCAGGAGTTCTACAACAGAAGGGAAAACAGCTCAGCTGTTTTGGGAGCAGACACTCAGTTTGTTCCCTTCCCCAGGATTTAAGCATCCAAGACAAATTCTCAGGAAAGTGCACTGCATCAGGGGAATAAAATACTTCTCTATATATTTAAAGCCTACTTTGTGCTTTCAAAAGCACTTGCAGAAGAGCTTCCTTTTTCTCACCAGCCTCTCAGCCCCTCTTCACATGATGTGTGAAATGCATTTCTTCCAGGAAAAAAAAAATGAGACTGGAAGGAATAAAAATGGTGAGGATTTATGAGCAGGTGTGGCACTTAGCTTGATACAGTTTGAATTTTTTTTAAATGACTTTTTAAAGTAATAACTTTTATAGTGAAATAATCATGTACTGCCTGATCAGGAAGCTCATTACAATCTAGATCAAGGGATTATACTTTGATTTGCCAATCTGAAAAAACAGATAATTTTTTTTCTAATCTTCTCTATCACTGAAGCGTATTTATCCCATTTACAATCTAATAACTTACCTGTAATTTAGGGATACTTTAATTCATGAAATACACCTTTAGAACTATTTTTTAGATCTATAAAGCCAAAGAGAGTCAGTCAGCCTGTTGCCCAAAAGCAGCAAATTTGAATCATTAAAATGATAATATAATCAAAGGCACTACACATTATACTTACTAGGAGAGATTCATGCTTGAGATACTTCAGATATTCCATCAGAACAATGGGGAAATATGAGATTGATTTTTTTAAATTCACATTATTTCTGAAACTAAGTAATTTGTGACTGTAAATAGGACATTTTCTAAATGGGCTGAAGAGCAGTACATTTTCCACAGAGCCTTCAGAAACTTAAAAGAAAAAGGAAAAATCCCACTGGTCAATGGTTCAATCCAATGTGTACTTTTTCAAAAATCTTATTTATTTTCCATTTGCATAAATTCCACCCTTGGAATGCCATTGCAACTGATTATTCATTATTTAAATTTACTTTGGAAATTAAACTCAAGGGGAATTATCTAAAGTATGTCAGACTGAAAATGAGCTGCACATCTCCAAAGTTAATTTTAGCCTCATATGTGTTAAGGAAGATTCAAGTTCTTAACTGCCTTTTAATATTAAGAACTACTTATTCAGCAAAGTCCCTGTATTACTTTAAATGTAAACCTCTTTAAGCTAATATTAAAAAATTGAATCTGTAATCTTTAGAAGTTTCATAAAAGCAGCTTCTCAGTTTTTCTTCAGTATATTTAACCTTGGTAGCTTGTCAAGTGAGTCTAAGTAAACAGCCATTTTTCCACATTTCAGCTGCTTCCAGCATTACATAAACTCTGAACAGGAGGAGAAGCGAGATTCTATTCAGTCTCCTGAACAGCTGTGCAAGCTACTGCCCTGGGTGCTTTTTTAAATACATATCCACTGACACACAGAGATTCCAAGAAGTTCATTATGACAGATATTCCACAGAGCAGCCAAAAATCATCATGTCAGCTTCGGAAACTATTTGGTGAAATCATCTTGCCTGTGTTAGGTGTGTCAGACTAAAGTGTGGTGATTTATAGCCTACGACTCTAGAATCTTTTCAATTTTAGGAAGTAGTTTCATTAAAAGATTTGCATCTTAAACATTATCTGGAACCACACAATTTGCCAGTAGAAGGAAATCTTGAAGGGAAGTAGCTTATATTAGATTTTACATAGCTGGACTTTAATGATGAGGGAAGGTAGGAAGCTTTGAAGCAATGGATGTCCTGACTCTCTCCCAGCCTCAGCACCTCACCAATTCCCAGTTGGGAGATAAGGAGTCATGCCTTAAGGATAGTGTCATGGAGATATATTAGGGTTCAACAGATGAGTTTCAGATTTCAGTGGAGGATGCATAACGTAGAAACTTATTTTCAACACCAATTCAGCTTGGGAAAAGAATTTTGCCTCTTGTCTATTTTAGAAGACTTTATATCGTAATTGCTTGCAAAACACTTTTGTCTTGTCAATCTTGGCTTAGATCAAAGTGGAATTAAATTCAGTTTTTTGTCTTTATATAGAGCTGCAGCAGTCACCCTTCCCAGAGAACAAAGTTCCCTGGGAACACACTAGAGCTGCATGAATGGAATGCTGATTGTGCTCCATTCTCCCTCAAGTACCTCTTGGAAACCCAGGAAGGGGAAAGTGGGCGAATCGGAAGTTTGCACTGTAAAGGACCCACTCTGCAAGTGGCATTCACCCAGTGGCTTCTAGAAAAGAATAATTAACGCTGATTTCTGTATCTGAAGGCTAAATATTAGCTTGACTTAATGAGTTCCAATTTGCAATTGCAACATATATCATCCAGGGAATCTTCCCAGTGCACATGGGCTTCACTGACACTGGTGAACTTCATTACTGCTCTACAGAAAGAATTACCTCTGGAGTTCCACAGAACGCCCAGGGAAGGGAGGACAATTGGCCAAATAAAAGTTTTAAAAGTACTCAGCACTTGAAGACAAAGATGAGATCCCACACAAGACCCAGACTAGAGACAGTGATTTTTGTTACACAACTCAGCACACATGACCCTGCTGCCACACTGACCAAAGTTTTCTCAAGAGATTTTTTTACTGACAGATGAGTATCTCTGGGGTGTGGGTTTAAACCTCTGCTTGAGGACACATTCTCTCAAGGGCTGGGTACAAATAAAAAGAGAGGGAGAAAGGAAAATCAGACACATCAGTCATTTCTTGGGTGCTCTGAATTCAAGCTTGGTATACGCCAGGCTGTTCCTCTTTTCAGAAGAGCTGCTGGCACCGTTAAAGTAACATTATAGCACTTTTCTGGTTGAGAATTTGCAACGTAGTGCTTCCACTTCAGTGAGCACAAAATTTGACACAAGTATTCCTTCCAGAAACACTTCATCAACTTATGCAATCACTATTCAACCAAGGGGAAACAGTAACAAAGAAGTAACAAAAAGCATCAAGCTAGCATATACTGTTTATATTCCTTACAGAATTGGGCTCATGGAGGCACTCCTCTACACACTTCAGAAAAAGCATGGACAGTTTTGATGGATCACCAGCAGGAATTTTACAAGTTTTAAAAATCAGTAACAGCAGCAACATAGCAGGGGCAGGATGTTCATCCAGTGCTCACATTCTGAACAAGTACAAGTGATAACTCACTGTTCTGACACAAACTAAATAAATCAGATGTATTATTGCTCAGCTAAACTTCCAGTCTCAGAAAGGATCCTGTCTGGCTGTTTCTTTTTATGAGCATTCTTCTCCTCTTAGTTCACTTTTAATTTTTAACTTTTATTTTATTCTAGTTGCATACCTAGTATAGCCTCTTGCTTTCTAAAGAAAAGCTTTAATGTAAGGGAAGACTTTATATTTGTTAAATATAATACTTCAGATACTATCCTCAAGAATCAGAACAGTTTGACAACTCTCAGTTAATACTAATAGTCAGAAGTGTTTCTAATTATACCTAGCAAAGCATTGTGGACAATCCTGATGTCAGCATTTTGACTCAAAATATCCTTGAAGAAATAACTCAAGGGAAGAATTTTTGCCTTCAATTCAGCAGCAAGGGAAAGACTCATCAGTTTAGTAAACACCAAGGGAATTTCATTTAAGAAACCAATTTTGGCTGATTGATCTAAGAGCCAGAATAACTTCAATGAAGGCTAAAGTTACAGACACCATCAAATTTCACTGAGAGACCACCTGAAGCCCAGCTGTCAGAGTTATTGAAGTCATAAAAGACCTGACACATATCACAGTTGGCTTCTTCACTACTCAGCAAAATAACCACTCTCTGCCTTGAAGTGTTTGCAAGAGCAAGACCTACATGTGTAACACTGGAGGCAGCCTTAGGAATAAGATAAAAAGAAATGCAAGTATTCCCTGATCTAATCCTTTTTTACCCTGTGACTGCAAAGGATCACTTCTGTAAGGAACTCTGCGCTCCAAATCATGTGATCTATCTAAATATTTACACTATGAGCACTATTAAAACTCTCCTCTGAAGCCATTAAACATAGTATTTTCAGCAAGCAAAATCAAACAATTATTATTTCGATTATGGTTCACTTTTAGCTGTTTTTATCAGGGAAAAGCTCCTTAATTGCTCTTCGTAACTCACAAGAGCCCCACAGCTGTGGTTACAACTGAATATACTTTAAAATGTCAAATACCTACTTCCACTCTGTTTTCAAAAAGGAAAAAAAAGAGAGGGAGAGGAGGAGAGAGAGAAAAAAAAGGAACCTAATTAGCTTTCCTTCTTTTCATTACTATTTGTAACACTATCACACAAATTAGCAGCACGCACCCAAAAGGCTTTTTGTTCATCTCTCTGGCCTCCCTACCAAGCTTTTTCTTCCGTTCCCTCAAAATGTTACCAGTGTCCTTTCTCCCTTTTCATTCAGGCATATCCTTGCTTTCACGGCTTTTTCTGGGCTCTCTAATCCTGTACACTCTACACTGATGAAGACAAAACCATAACAATGTTTTAGTCAGTGTACATGACATTTCCTCCCATTCTAGAAGCGCCTGCCCCCAGCAATCAACTTACAGTACATTTCAATCCTACTTTTGCTCCAACTTTCAAATGCATCTGTAAACTGTATCTAAGCTTTGGCAGAAAAGGAGAGCACATTATGTTAAGAAAATACTCTGGGCAGAGAAGAAACATTGAAACACATAGCTCTCATATTTTACATATTGTTTTCAGCTTTGTACGTTCTACAGTATCTATCAAACCAAGCCCAGCAAGTACTCAGCAACACAAAGAACTGGCAAGAAGAAAATTACAGCAGAAATTAATACTTACAGCCATAATTAACTCAAAAGGGTGTTTATACACCCGTACGGGGGACTGGTACTTCTGCACCATGGCTGCAGTTTAGTGAGATCAACTCAAACCTGAAAAAGAAATTTTTAAAGCCATCTGTCAGACGTAGGAAGCCATTTTCAATTTTCTCTTACAATTAGTCTGTGCGTGGTACCACGCCAGCCATTCCACAGGAAATCCTCCACAATTCCCTGACAACCTTTTTTAAGACCCAACAGGGCCCTGAAAAGCTCTCTATATATAATTTCTGTCAGAAATGACTTATTTCTTCCAAAGACAACATAAAATTAGCACATTTTTAGTCCCCTTTTAGTAACAAATCTTCAACATATTTTATGACTCTTTGTCAGGATGGTGAGACTTCCTGTGCTGCTGCTGAGAACCAAACACTGACACATCCCAGCGACAGGCAGAGAAGCATTTCCCAGTCCCTCAGCACTCTATGTGGGTTGCCCTGCTCGGGACTGGGGAACTAAAAAAAAAAAAAAAAAACAACCAACCAAGAAAGAAATACAGAAGGCACAGAAAGAGTTTTAAAAAATAAGCGTTAAAAATGCTTGTTTTCAGAAAGAAGGAAAAAAATGGATTAGTAAAGCACGCTGATTATCGAGGGCATTCTTTGATCATCTTCAAAAACAATTAAAACTTTTGAGAGAGAAACTTATGAGATAGTTGTGGAAAAAAACTTCGAGAAAAATTCCACTATGCGGCCAGAAAAAATTCACTGGCAACACGGAGAGGAATTACTCTAAAGGCTTCGTGCCTGCTCTACCCGGCAAAGTGCTTGACCCGAACTCGCTCGACTGCAATTACGTTTATTGAAAAATTCTGGCAGTAGCACTCGCAGATGAATCGCGGGCTGCGAGCCAACCTCATTTTAGCGAGAAATGGGTTCGCTACAGCAAGTTCGCTTCACTTTTTCTGTCCGTAAGGCGCTCCCACGTCCCTGCAGCGCTGCGGGAGCGCTCCCGGCCCCGGGGCTGGGGCAGCGGGGCTCGGTGGCTCCCCAGCCCCGGTCCGAGCCAACAACACCCCCCCGAGCCACAGGAAAGTTCTCCGACATCCCAGCCCCGAGAAGAATTTGCCCATGACTACCCCGCATTTTTTTTTTTTTTTTTTTTAAAAACACCTGAATCAGCACAAACAGCCGCAAACCCTCTCTAATCCCCGGACAAAAAGAGTTACACAACAAAGAAACTCAGCGTTCCTCCCGCCGCGGCGGAACCGGGACACCCCGGGAGGGGACGGGATGGGAGGACACCTGTGATAGCCCTGAGCTCTCCCGGAGGGATTCGGGACACCTGTGACAGCCCCGCAGCGACCGGGACACCCCGGCAGGGGAAGGGACACCTGTGACAGCTCCGCGCTGCTCCGGAGGGATGCGGGACACCCCGGGAGGGGACGGGGCAGAGGGGCACCGGTGACAGCGCCGCGCTGCTCCGGAGGGATCCGGGACACCCCGGGAGGGGACGGGACACCTGTGACAGCCCCGCGCTGCCTGGAGGGACCCGGCCAGAGCCGCCTGCC
>VZRF01003389.1:96398-190513 GCA_013396875.1 Vireo altiloquus | reverse complement strand
AGCCATGTACACACACACAAAGCCATGCACACACACACAGCCCTGTACACACACACAGACCCAGGTACACACACACAGCCATGCACACACACACAGCCATGTACACACAGAGCCATGTACACACACACAGAGCCATTTACACACACACAGCCATGTACACACAGAGCCATGTACACACACACAGAGCCATTTACACACACACAGCCATGTACACACAGAGCCATGTACACACACACAGAGCCATTTACACACACACAGCCATGTACACACAGAGCCATGTACACACACACAGAGCCATTTACACACACACAGCCATGTACACACAGAGCCATGTACACACACACAGAGCCATTTACACACACACAGCCATGTACACACAGAGCCATGTACACACACACAGAGCCATTTACACACACACAGCCATGTACACACAGAGCCATGTACACACACACAGAGCCATTTACACACACACAGCCATGTACACACAGAGCCATGTACACACACACAGAGCCATTTACACACACACAGCCATGTACACACAGAGCCATGTACACACACACAGAGCCATTTACACACACACAGCCATGTACACACAGAGCCATGTACACACACACAGAGCCATTTACACACACACAGCCATGTACACACAGAGCCATGTACACACACACAGAGCCATTTACACACACACAGCCATGTACACACAGAGCCATGTACACACACACAGAGCCATTTACACACACACAGCCATGTACACACAGAGCCATGTACACACACACCGAGTTATGTACACACACCCTGGCTGTAGGAGGACACAGACAGTGGGACATGGCACCTTCTTCAGGTACCTCCCCTCAGCCTCCTGAGCATCCTGTGGTCCCACAGCCCTCGTGGCTCCCTTGGTGCAGGGTGGGTTTCAGGCATCATCGGTGGTGAGGTCAGCTCAGGACAATGGCACAGCACGGAGTCAGCACAGCTGTGCCAGAGTCACTCGGTGCTCCAGGGCTGTGGTGCCATGGGAGCACAGGGATGTGCCTCGGTCACCGCTGGAGCTTCTTTTCACCTCTCCTTGGTGTCCATAATCAGCCAGCACTTACCCAGCCCCGGGTATTTGCGGTCTGGGATGCCTCAAAGAGCTCTGTCTCACACCATGCATGGTTTAACTGTGATGTACTAAAAGCAAGAAGTACAATTGTGGTTTTTACAGTACCAGAGCATCACAAAAATAAGGACTTGAAAGTTGGGAGCTCATGTCTCTGCTCCCTTCAACAGCACTATTGAGACATTTTGTTTACCCACAGTATCTTTTATTAATGGCTCACTCCCTCAGAATATAAATCTACTAAAATTCAGAGTCATATCCTGACATTTTGATGCAATTCTTTCCCTAGGAAAGCTGAATTTGTGGTTACCACTAATGAGGGATTAAGCTACCATTCTTTATTACACAAACCTTGTGTCTTTTAAAGTTAGTCAAGCATAGCCTTTTGTCTGATCTGAACGAGTCCTTACAAGAAGTTGTTTAATGTGTTGAGAAATTGTTCCTCTGAATCTCATTTCTGCTGTGGCACTTGGCCAGCTGCCTCCATGTAGCTGAAGTTAACTAGTTAACTGTAATTAGATTTAGTTATCTGATTGATATTCCATGCCATTATGCCTGCAACATCCTTTTCCTGCTCTGAAAGCCTGAGATATAATCCTACTGGCATAGCAGGGAGAGGAATTTACGCCCACTCAGATTCCTCTTTGTTCCTAACATTGCCCTCTTTAGATTCTGGGAAATGTTTTAATTCTTACTGACCACCACTATTCTGTCTAACCAAATTGCCAGGTAACCAGAAAAGCTTTATCTGGAGTTTTAAAGGTATTTGGAGTTTATTGATAGAGTGAAAATCCATAATTTAATGTCTAAATCAATCGTAGTCTTGGCTGTTTTCTGCAGAAACAACGATCTCAGCAAGATAGACAAGGAAGAGGAAAGTAATATGGTTTAAAATTTTTCTCTATTATTGTTTATTTTCCTGTTACATGTTCTCTTACGGAACCTCCAGCCATGCATCGTTAGGAGAAATATAAAGGAATAAATGTGTGGGTGAAATGTTTCAGGAAAGCTGTGAGGCATGCTGGAGACTGAAGCCCAGAGGACACAGGCTGAAAGTGCAAACTGTTCCATATTTTCGGAAAATTAGGAATGCAGCCTGCTAGATATGAAGGGAAGTTTGGCCTTAGGGAGGTTATGCAAGGTCGGTCACTTCCCTCCATCTGAGCACTTTCCCTGGGTTGCATTCCTTCACGTTACGAACTTGGGTTACACAACTCAAGGCAATTGTTATCTTAATTCAGGCAACATTGCCATGGAAATTAATGAGAACTATTGGTAGTCAATCCTTTACTATTAATAATAACTAACTGAAAGTGCAGTTGCTTGGGAGCAGTGCAGGGCTGATGCACATGAGAAAAGATCCAAAATGCCTCTCAGCCATGCTGGAATGCAGCTCAAGCTCCTGGAATTTCAGCAGGCAGAGACTTGCCCTGGTTTCTTTTGTTTGCATCCTGGGCAGTGAAGAGAAGTGAAGTGATTCTGCCTTCTTACTGTCCAGCAGGTCTCATCTTCAGAGCTGTTGTACTAAAGAGAGGAGTTTGTCAGCAGTTCATAACAAGAGACAACATGTTCACTCAAAGTCTTGCTGCTAAGCCATACAATTATTAAAATATGTGGAAAAGGGGTGAGAGTTTGAGTTCAGACACAGTGAAGATCTTCAAGAGCCATTCCCTAACAAATCATCCTGTCTGAGACAGTGGAATTTTTTATGTACTACTGGCTCCATTGAAATAAATACCTGCTTCCTAAACCTTTAAAACCATGGAAATGGTCCCAAATGATGACACTGCCAGTATGATGGAAATAATAATTAAGCACGATGAGTGACAAACAGTTAATGGAACAGACTTGTGCCCTGGGGACACTGATTCTGGTTTATGGAGGGTTTTTATTTAATGCATCACAGGTATTTCACTAAGTGTCACCATTTTTGCTTTCTCTTGTCAGTCTAGGGAGAGACAAACTGGTAAAGCTGGATGTGAGGATGTGTGAACTCCTTCACTCCTTTTCTCTTAAAAGTAACTGTGACCTCCAAGTTCAGCCTTCCAGACACAAACACATGTGCCCATCCATTACCATTGTATATATTTTTGTAAGCTCCCTGGACAGCCCATGCTGGAGAAACAGTGACAAGGAGGAAAAATTTCTCCGCATATCCCAGATCTTAAAGCCCTTCATAATGGCAGGGAAGACATTAATAATCCCAATATGCAGGTATAAATACCTCGGCTCACAAAATGCCATAGGAAAAGTCACACAGTAAGTCAGTATGAGAAAGGAGACCAGAGCTCCTCACTTCCTGGGTGGTTCCCTTATTCCCACGCACTCCTGACTTTGAGCTCTGTGGTAGTTTTCCACTATTCACAAGATTGGGATAAGGGTAAAATATCTCAAGACTGGCCTGTGTTCAGAGAGGGGATGTTAATGTACGATAGCTAGAAGGTGTTATACTCTGTGATGAGATTTTTATTCAGGATTAAACCAGCCTTAGTTTACTGAAGTTTATTGCACCATAAGTGAAGCTGTATTAACTTCATACCACTATTTGATTTATCTGAACTTTCCTGTAGAAAAGCCATAAATGACCTTGTAGACTGGAGCCCTTTATGTCTTGATGCCACAAACAGGCAGAAACATGTTTTTTCCTGTCTTCTCAAGTGACTGGTAGGAAAATTGAATTGTAGGCTGGGAGCTGGCCAGGGACACCAGCTGCCAGCGCTCAGAGTCCAGCAGCTGACATCAGAGCACCAGCGCCATTGACAGCAAAGGTTACACAGACAAACATTAGCAAATAGGACTGAGTCCTGATTCATAAAATAGATGAGTCGGGATGAGCGTGTGGCACACGTCCCAGCCCTTATTCCCATGCTCTCCTTGTAAAACCCATCCAAGGCTCCCTGCCTCAAGTTCCGTGTTGCTGCTCAGGAGCCCTGCAATGCTAAAACAAAAGTGAGCAGGTGGTGCAGGGGGGGCTGCTCGTACAGAGATAATTAAATGTGAGGAGCTGGTGGAGTGGATATTCTGAATGAAGCATCAGATCCAACATTTATTCCAATACCTGTGTTGGATGTTTGTAACACCTAGAAGCCTGAGAGCACTGTTTTCTTGGGGGACTGTGAGGAGCAGGGGACCCTCTCTGGGGCTCCCACTAGGTTATTTTATCCCTCAGACATCAGGTGGTGGCACAGGCTAAAGAGAACTCACCCCCATGACCTTTCTTCCAGTAAAGGAAATAAAGGTAAAGGGAATAAAGGGAAAAACACTTGGATAAGAACTGATTTGCTGAGGTGTTTTATTCTTGCTGAAGATGTCAAACTCATAATAGAGGGAGCTGGAGTTGTGAGCGAGGAAGGGTTCACTGGGATGTTGGGAATGCCCAACTTTTCTACTTGCCTTTGGAAACTGCCCTTGTGTCCGTGTGCCACTGCCTGGGAGCTGCCTGGTACCTGCCTCACAGAGAGCAGCCTGTTTACAGTTGTCTCCTTAAACGACTCAAAGCACTGCCAGCATCTGATCACTCAATCCTTAGAAAAATAGGAGTCTCAGCCAAAGGCTCAGCAGAAATGATGAGTAAATTTCCTATAAAAATAAAGGCTGTTTACCGTCCCTCCTTTTAATGAGTCTGACAGTTCAAATACTCTCAGTTGCTTCAACAAGCACTGAATCAAGCTGCTGGGTCACTCACCGAGTAGAGACTTTATCCCTATTTGCCTCTAACACGTTGATAATTATTATTATTTTGATACGAGAGGAGTAATAAGGAACAATTATTTACTATTGAAAGCATTGCACAAATCCATCTCCTTTCAAAGGACACAGTGACTCCACTAGAGCTGGGTCTGCACCCTTGGGCAAACACAGCATCTTTCAGTGGAGCTCTGTCAGGACAAGTTGCCTTTGTGGCTGCTGCTCTGCCAGCATCACAGCCCCTGTGTCTGTACAGCTTATTCCTGTGCCTGGAGGAAAATGAGGCATTATGAGGCACTTGCACACCAAAATAACTACCAGTATTGCTATTTCAGGGTTTATTTTTTAACTCACAGTCTGTGGATCAGGCCTGTGCTGGCAGCCTTCATCCACGCGTGTCTCAGAACTCGACAAACGCAAGTTTCCTGACGCAGTTTGCAGACCCCAGACATGCAGCTTATCGTCTCTGATCAGCATCATTCTTTGCATGAATTCCGCTCCTGTATCCAAGGCAATCTCATTATTTGCCATACACGCTCGATCTGCTGGCTAATTTCTTTCTCCTTTTCACAGGGGAGGAACCTTCCTGTGCTCCACAGGCGTGCCTGTGTTTAGGAGATTAAAGAAAGCAGGCAAGACACATGAAAAATGTAACCCTGTCACGGCGGCGGCAGCCTGAATGGGAGCACAATTCCGAGACAGATGTTCCTTCCAATTGAATTGTCTGTGTCAGTGATTGCAGAGTTCAGTGCTCCGGAGAGGTGTGAGGCAGAGGGCACGGCTGAGCAGAGGGCTGGCTGCAGCCAGGGAGCTGGCACAGTGCAAGCAGCAGCTCTGCTCATTCTGACACGGCTGCAGCATTAATCTGTCTCGGCCTCGAGCACCGCTGGCTGTCAGTCCTGGAATTCATTTGGCTAATGTAGCGCGTGATGGAGAGCCACGTTTGCAATCTCTTTGCCAGGCAAGACTGGATGGATTGATAGCATCCTCTGTCCCTGGATGAGTGAACGGGTAGCAGAGCTCCACTGAAGGGACACCCTCTGAGAGTGTGGCTCCATCACCCAAGGGATGAGAGAGATGTTTAACACCTCCTGGCTCTGGTGGTTGTCTAGGGGAGGCCAAGCAGACAAAGAAGAGGTGGAATTGGCACAGGGGTGGCTCTGCAACCCCAGTGCAAGTGGGATGTGTCAAGTTTTTTCCGAGAGCAGGTTCCAATATCAGTCTCCAAATAACTTGTTTTGACAAAGGGGATGGTCTCCAGCAAAGGAAGCCTATTTGCAGTCATGGTTTCAAGCTGATGGCTACAGATTAATGTGTGAGCACTGACTATTTAAATTAACTAATGAACAGCTGTTTGGTTTGCTTCTGGTCACAACCAGGCTGAGTCTGAATAAACAAGAGCCCGGTGATGTAAAGGAATGACATGCCCAGGACAACTCCCTGGACAGAGACTGGAAATTATCTCAGTGCTTTCTTTGTGCCCCATCCCCAACACTCCCCCTGCACCAGGGCTCTTGTGGGCCTTTGCTGCACCACTTCTGTGGGGAGCAAGAAAAGAGAGTGGTCTTGAGCACCCAGGATGAGGCAAGAGCCAGGTGAATACGGCAGTGGTGGGAGTTGAGGCAGAACCAGCCCAGCAGAGGCTCCAGAGAAGCAGAGGACAAATCTGCCCAGCAGATGACATCCAGCTTGGAAAGCAGGAGAGGGTGCATGACAGACAGGATGACCCTCCATGGGAGGGAGACCATCACCTATCCACCAGAGCCTCAGCTAAATTAATTTTGTATCACAGTCAGCAGGAAAATACTTTTGGAGGGAGGCCGAGCACCCCTTTACCACCAACCACTCTGTGAGGTGCAGCAGGTGAGCAGCTGTGTGCCTCCCCTCCCCACCACTGCACTGGCACATTCAGGAGTGCAGGGAGAACTGGAGCTGATTGCAATAAACCCATTAGCACATGGATGTGAGCCACAACACGGCACTGTGCAAACTAACCCAGAAGGAGGTTCGCAATGTAGGCAAGCTAATTGCCAAAAATAACCCCCAACCCACCCTGGCTGCTGCTCTGGGCCATGGGAACAATATTGTGCATGTGATCACATTCAGCAGGACACAAGCAGCCTAAGGGTCTTTTTTACATTTGGCTTGAAAAGGCTAAAAATAGACCCCAAACCACATTCCTTTTTTGCATTGCCATCTCCTCTGCCTCTTCCTATTCACTGGCACTTTTACATGCAAAGCAGGATTTGGGACTCAAGGCCCTCTAATTAGACTCCAGCCTGGCAGCTGCAAGTGGAACAGCTGGAGGTGTTATTTTTACGGGTTATTAATTGACTCCATGAAAGCCCAGCAAACAGAGAGCCAGTGAATGGCAGTCCACAGCCACATGACAAGGTCTTAGTGACAGGAAAAGATAAAATAAAAGAGAGAACACAGAATCCTAAAGCCGATTAGTTATAGCAATTTCTCCAAAGCTAAATATAGGGAAAAAATCCTCTCCCATCTTCAGCTCCATTGGCAGAGATGAGAAAGCACAAGGAAGGGGATAGACAGGAGTTTCATTTTTCACTTGAGCCCCCGTGGGTTGCAGAGACAAACTGCTGCTTTGGTGACGCACCCACCTCTTAAATCCGACCTTCCCTGGCAGCTCCACCCTGCCCAATCCTTTGCTCAGCACTCACAAGCGCAGCTGCACTTGCTCCAGCCTCACTGCCCTGGGCAGGGAACCGAGGTGGGGAAGCTCCTGGTGCCATCCCAGCTCCCAGTCACAGCCAGGCTGCCACAGTCCCGGTGCCTCTCTGCCAGGAATGGATGGGTGAGCTTGCAGAGCCCCCTCTCAAAGGGGCTGAACCACCCACATTGCCCCAAACCAAAGCAGGACAGAGCCAGGACACTTCTTACCTCCAACTCTCCTTCCTCTCTGCCTTTCCTGCAGCTGGGGACAGGTAAGCCACCTGTGGCTACAAGAGAAACCCCTCATCAAGAGCTGGAATAAGGAAAGGCTCTGGGTGCTGAGAGCAGGAGGGATGGGACATGGGTCATCACCTCTGCAAAACCTACTGTACATTGAAGACCTCAGGGAAATAAATAAACACGCAACCCCAGCAGAGATGCTGAGAACCCAGGAAACTGGCAGAGCATTGCAGATTTATGGGAAATTAATTTAGCCCTAGTCTGGATGCTGACAGCCAGCAAGGCCCTGTCCCCAGGACAGCCCATATTGCTGGCCCAAGCTGTGGGGTCTTTGTCAGACCTCAGGTTTAACTTCTGGCAATAAATCACGGCTGTACAGCAGAGGTGAAGCAGCACCTCTCCCAGAGCAGAGGACAGCCAGGATCCTGGCACTCAGCATCCCCTGTGTTGGCAGCCAAAGGGGAAGGGAAGGCAGTGGAAAGGCTGCTGCTGCTTGGATGCCACAACTCAGCCCAAAAAAGCCCCCTCCTTGTCAGGAGGCAGGACAGTCCTATGTTCCACAGCTCCAAAACAGGGATTTCTTCCCGTTTTCATCACCCACACAGCAAGAGGAGCCCCAACCCCCCCTCCAGATGTCTCATCCCAATGTTCACTCATAGATAGGGGTTAGAAGAGGGGGATATTTCTCTCCAGCCTCCATCCTTGACACTAGACATCCCCTCTGGGTGGGTTTGGGTCCCTCCCATATTCCCAGCTGCACAGGCTCCATGTCTGGAGACAGCTGAGGCAAACCCATGTTTTGTAATCTCACCTTTTGGAGACCATTTCTATGATAACCAATCCCCTTTGACATCCCTTCAACATGAGTGTGCCCTCCTGGCCCAAACCCACCCCTGGGCTTGCTGCCAGGGCTGTCTGTTTTCCATGCTAGCCTGGCAGTGCTGGGACTCTCCTTGGGCCAGAAAGCTCCTCTTCAAAAGCCAGCTCTGCCTCGTGCTGTGAACTGGGAAGAGCTGTCAGAGCTCCTGCGAGGTGCCAGCACTTCGTTTCTGTAGGATGAGCTTGTGGGTTAGGCCTGGATTTCCAGCACAGTCTGCCTGCTGTGGAGTGCCCAGGGTGTCCAATCCCCCTGAACCACAGCAAGGCCATGGGGCTTCCAAAACTTGGGTTTCATACTGTCATGTAACCTTTCCCAGGCTGGGGGTCCCCACAGGAGCAGAAGGGGCACAGGGACAGCCTCAGAATAGGGCTCTCATGGGGCAGGCAGGGCTGGGTATCCAACCTCAGGGCTACTGGAACACACCTTCCCCTCTCCCAGTAATTCAGTTCAACCAGGCAATTGCTCCGAGCCTGACAACACAGGAGCTGAACCAAGGCAGGAGAGAAACCAGAGACAGCTGTGGTGCTACACAGAGCCCCTCTCCACTCCCTTTAACCCTGGCAGGTGGGCTGCAAACACACTGCCACAGGAAGGGAACTCGGCACCACCTGTGTGACCCTGCTCAGGCCTGGGGAGGTGCATGTTGCTCCTGCAGCCACAGGTGTGGCAGTCCCACATCTCCTTAGGCTACTTTCCCTGGTAAGGCTCCGTCTGTGCCATCTGTGCTACCATCACACCTCTCCGCAAGATCCAAAGCCGTGGTTGCACAGGGACAGACAGCACTTTGGGGACAGCAGAAGGGGAGGAGGCTTCTTCCAGGGGGTGTCAGAACCACAGGTGACAGTGCTGGAGAGCAGAGAGCTGCTGGCAGCTCCCAGGGTTGCGAATGCCTTTGGCCTTTATGGCGTGGGATGGGGATTTGGGAGCAAAGCACATCAAGCGAGCTGAAGAGAGTGACATTTTCCTTCCCAGCTGCTCCCTCCGTGCCCACGCAGCTGGTGGGATGACTCCATGCAGCTAATGATGCAACGTGATTAGTAAACAAATGATGCATTTGCACCAGGAAACAAAAAAAAAAAGAGGAAGAGGGAAGAAAAGGAAGAAAACGAGTCACATTCTGGGCTGGCAGCACGCAGCAGTGAGCTCTTTAAAAATCTGCTGAGGAAGGCACTTGCACAGCACATGGTTTGGGCAGATCAATGAAGCTGCAAAGCAGCCTGGCAGGCACACAAATCCACTTTCTAATGAAATTTACAGCAAGTGGAATTTAGGTCACTACTCAGAAGCATTCCGTTTATTCCAGGCAGCTTTTAAAATATTTAAGAAATAGCTGTCAAATTAAGCCCGCTCACCTCTGGCTGCAAGGTCCAACTTGGAGCCATGGCAGATTTCTTAGCTATGGCTTGAAAATAAATATTTTTTAAGCTTTCTTTGATTGCCCCCTCCCTTCATCATCACAGCAGCACAGTGATTGGCATCAACTCCTGCCATGCAATCCCGGCTCTGGTGGGAGCTGTGAGCTCCAAGGATGCTCAAGCTGTGCCCTGCTCAGCCTCATCCTTCCCCAGGGTCAGGACAGTGAGACACCAGACGTGTCCTTCCTGCAGCTTGTGTCTAAAGGACTTCAGCTGCTGCTGAAGGAAGAGCAGTGCTACAGTCAGACCTAGAAACAACTCCTGAGCTAAAAGCAGCCTCTTAGCAGACGTGAGCCTTCACCAAGGCTGAGTGATGCCGAGTGGAAGGGTCTGGCCTGCTCTGCTGGTTGCCAGCACTATTCCCAGGTATCACACTCCAAGAGAGCTGCCAGAGCAGCTTCGGCAGGTGGTAGAGAGAGAGGAAAGGTGGAAAACAGGCACTTCTCTGGCTGTTTACCCAGCAGAAGTGGCCACAGCCCCAAATCTCCACACTCACAATTCCTGCAGAGATCAGAGCAGTCTAGACATTTCCGCTTCCAACGAGGCAAAGTTCAAACCCTTACATAACACAGTAGGAGCTGATTGCTGCCCCAGCTCAAGGTCCAGCCAGGCACAGAGCTCAGAGCTCTTCCAGCCTCGGCACAAACCAGGAGCAGAGCAGGGGAGGGCAGACGGCAGCCTTGGAACCGGGTCAGGGTGAGTGCGAGGGGGGACACCACAGGCAGGGCCAGGACTTGTCTGGGCTGTGTTTTAGAGGACAGAGAGGTTTCCTCATTGCTCACCAACCTGCCCCACCTTGGCAGCTGCCCCCAGCTTCTGTTCCCCACAGCCTGGGCCTCTCCCCACACACGACCTGACCAGATCCCAGCCCAGCCCCAGTGGTCTGGATTTGGCCTGGCTGCAGTTGAGGTAAAACACAGGTGCTTGTGCAAACACCTCTGCCTCCTCCCTCATTATACACAGAAATATCTATTTCATGCTCAGCTGATGGAGGATTTGTTTGGCTGGGTTATGATCCTGGCAGCTGCCCCACAGCTGGCTCTGGACCAGGATCTGGCCTGGGGTCTCTGGTCTCTGACCCCCCTCCCATCAGCACTCCTGGCCGTGGATGAGCACTCCACAGCACACTCTGACACCATCCCTACGTTCACCCTGGGTGGCCTGTCCCTTCTTCCACTCCATTGCCTCTCCTGACAGAGTTCCATGTCCATCTTGCAGCCCTCCTGCCCCTTTTGCTCCATCCCTTGCCCATAGGGGTGTTATTGAGTCTGGAAGAAATGATCCTTGGATATTACCCAGCTCTCTGGCACCCCTCTTCCCTCTAGCGCACATTCCCATGGGATTCTTCCAAGAATGGAGCCCAGGGCTCTGACTGCATATCCCTGGCAGGACATGGAGGCCTGGGGCCCTCTTGACCCACAGAGCTGCACATCCCACCCACCTGCAGAGCTGCTCCCCTCCCAGACAGATCCAACCCCAAAATGTCTGCAGACCCACAGTACCAGCAGCTGGAGAGGAGCCTGTGCTCCTCCACATCCCCAGCCACAGCATCAGCTACTCACCCCAACACCCAGCTCTCCTCTGAGTGCTCCACCAGGCACTGAGTGCTGCAGCAAAGGCAGCACTGCTGGCTCCAGTTCTCCTCAGGAATTAATTCTTAACAAGACACTTGGAGGCAGAATTTAGCAAGGAAGAAATCCTGTACTTGGCCAAGGAGCCAACGTGGCCACCATGAGCTGAGCAGTCTCTGCAGCACATCCTACAAGCACAGGGAGCACACACAGCCCAGCAAGCAGCACGGCCTTATGGAATTTCATGGCACACTGGTCTTGGGCTTGGCTTGGGAATGGGGCAGATAGAGTGGAAATTCCCTCTAGGAAAGGAAATTCAGGAGCCAGGCTCTTGTGCAAGTGAAACATTTGTCCCTGCTGTTTAGTTCCATTTTGCTCCCCAAGCCAAACTAGAGGGAAGATTTGGCACGTCTGAGTTATCCCTCCGAGCAACCTCACCCAGGAGGTGGGCACTGCCTGGTCAAACCCACAGCAGAGCTGCTTCCCCTGCACACTCCAGCTGCTCTTCCTGACTGAAAGCTGGCCAGGGACATCCCATGGAATGCTCCGAGCCTGGCTGGCAGTTGTGTAATGCAGGAGCAGCCTGGGCTGCTGCCAGGGCACAGAGCAGGGATCTCCCGAGGATGTAATCACGCCATGGCCTGGCTGCCTGTGCATCCGATTACAGAAAGGCTCCCAGTTTTCCCATTTCCGTGAAAACAAAGGATTCTATGGAGCTCCACACCCTCTAGTGGAGGTGGGAGCTTGGCACACCGAGCTGCTCCCAAATCCCACAGCACTGCCGAGTTCAGTCGAGGATCTGCTTGCCCTACAGCTACCCAAGCAGGACTGGGGCCCTGTGCATCTGCAGGGTGTGACAGTGCCAGTGTCAGTGCAGGTGTCACTCCTCTGCCTGCCTGCACAGCCACCTGCAGCAGTTAAACACCTCCCCACTTTGTTCAGGCACAAAAGTATTAAATACAAAGAAACAAACTCAGCTCTGAGAAATTATTTTATTCATGTTCACCATCCAATTAGGCAAAACTGCCTTCTGTAACCTACGGGAAAGCTGGAAGGGGACTTTTCACAAGAGCACGCAGTGCCAGAACAAGAGGGAATGGTTTCAACGGGCAGAGGGAAGGGTTAAATGGGGTACTAGGGAATTAGGTTGGCGAGGCCCTGGCAGAGGTTGCCCAGAGAAGCTGTGACTGCCCCATCCCTGGACATGTTCAAGGCCTGGCTGGACAGGGCTTGGGACAACCAAGGAGAGTGGAAGGTGTCCCTGCCCGTGGCAGGGGTTGGAAGGAGATGGTCTTTATGGTCCCCTCCAGCCCAAACCCTTCTATGATTCTGTGATAACCCAAAAGACCACACAGCTACAACCAAACAGCAAGAGCAGCTCTCACCATCCTGCACGACCACCTCTTGGTCCAGCCACCTGAAAAGAAATAACCAAGATGTTCAGCCAGCAACACAGCTAAAACCAGAGCCCCTGTCCTACACAGACCCATCTCCTCTGGAACAGTGTTAACTGAAGCATCATCCCACCCCCAGCTCTCCCTAAAATCCTTCCCAAAAGCATCTCTACCACGAGCACTTCCAAAAGCACACCAGAGCCAGATCACCCATCCCACAGCAACAACAAACAGGAGAAAGACTTTCTTATTTTGTCAAGGAATTTTTGCCAGAAGCCAGGATCACTGTGGTGCCAGGTTCCCAGCATAGCCCTTCCCCTCTCCCTCTCCACACTTGCCAGGGCACACATTTCCCTGAGCTGTCCCCAGGTGAACCCCCAGCTACAGGAGAGAAACCAAACATGGAACAAGAGAGCAAAGTACACAACTTCCAACAAAGCTTCACATTTGCTCAAGTGCAGAAACCACCTTATCACTATTCCCTACTACATGGGAACAAAGTTGCAACTCAAACAGCATCTAGTGATAAATCAAGTACCCAAGTTCTGATTTCCACACCTGAGAGAGTTTGATTTTGCAAAACACTTTCAAAAGACTCAGTATACATTAAAAACCCCAATCTAACCCCTGTTTTCCCTTGGATTAGGGAAATTGCAGCTGTTGTTCGCAGTATCATACATGACCATCAAAATGCTTCATGGATGTTCACACCTGTTACTGCACAGGTGAGGCTCAGCACGGAGCCCACCTGGGAGCTGCTCTCGGGCACGGGTGAGGCTGGCTGGTACCACCCAGCAGCCCTTCCCCAGCCCACAGACCCCAAACCCCTGCCCGGGAGGGACACACGGGGCTCCCACGACTCACCTGGCCTTCCCTCACCTCAGGGATGGGAGCACCGAGTCCCACCTGTCACCACCCAGGGCTGTGGCTTCTCTGGGGCTGAGCCTCGGCAGGAAATCCTGGGACACACAAAGTTCTGGGACATTCACAGGAAAAACAAACTCCTGTTCTGGCTGTTGGCCCTGGCCCTGCAGCCCCCTTCCCACTCGGCTCACTCCTTAAACCCCATGGGCCCCACTCAGCTCTCCCCCTGCTGTGGGCCCAACACCTCCCCCAGGGAAGAGCCACACCCCGGGCTGTCCTTGCACAGTACCCCAGCCAGCCCTCCTACAGACCCCCTACACTGCCCCAAAACCACCCCCACAGACCCCAAACCCTACCCTAACCCCCACTGCAGCCCCCCATGGAACTCTGACCCCCAGGCCCTCACTACCCCCAACACCCCCAACTCTGCCGAGTTCCCATTCAAGGACAGAGAAATCCAGCAGTCACTTCCATGGAGGCACCAACTCCAAACACCTTTAATCCTTGGTTGGCCTGAGCCGGGGCCAGCACTGTCCTTGTCCTGGCTGAGCCACTCCCAAGTGATTCCAAGCAGTTCCTGGGCACCTTTGTTGTCTCTGTACCTGCTCCAAGCTCTTTTTGCAGCAGATGAGGAATCTGCTGAATATTGTCTGTACAAACTGTTTGGCTTGTGGGATTGCCTCTGATACTGCTTCAATTTCTCTGTCAGCCATCAGATGATCTTTGAAGGCAGCACTTGTTTTTCCATCGCTGCTCTGTCCAATTATCTGGCTAATTTAATTTCCTTCTAGATAAGCTAGAAGGATAAGCTTTTGTCCCTCTCACAAAATTCCTTCTCTTCTGCATCTGCATCAGAAGCCTCAGAGCAAGTGCTTCAGCATTTTTTATTTTTTAATTATCACACAAGTTATAGATATAACCCATAAACATTTATTTTTGGCNCCCGACCCTCCCTCAGTGCCCTCAGTGCCCCCCGTGCCCCCCATGTCCCCGACCCTCCCTCAGTGCCCCCCGCCCGCCACGCGGCCGGAAGTGCGACCCGCCAGCGGAGCCCGGAAGCGCGGCCGGAGGAGCACCGAGAGCAGCCGAGGGCCAGAGCGCCGCGCGGGGCACGGCCCGCCGGGCACAGCGCCCTCGTGCGGCGGGAGCTGGGAGTGCAGCGGGATCCTCCGGGAGCGACGGGCGGAGAACGGGAGGGGAGCTGCCGGGAGCAGACACCGGCGCTGCGGGGCTCGGGACCGGCAGAGAACAGGACCCCGTGCAGCTCGGGAACGGCCCGACCGGGCGGAGTTTGGTTTTGGAGCTTCTGGTCCAGAGGGAGCCACGAAGATGCTCCAAGGATGGAGCTCCTGTGCTCTGGAGCCAGGCTAGGAGAGATGGAGGTGTTCGCCTGGAGAGGAGAAGGCTCCAGGGAGAGCTTAGAGCCCCTTCTAGTGCCTAAAGGTGGCTGATAAAAAGATGGAGTGTGACTTTTTACATAGGAAGAGAGCAATAGGACGAGACAGAATTGTTTTACACTAAAAGAAGCAAGGAAGAAATTCCTCCCTGTGCGAGTGCTGGCACACTGGCACAGGCTGCTCAGAGGAGCCGTGGCTGCCCCATCTCTGGAAGTGTCCAAGGCCGGGTTGTCCCACCTGGGACAGTGAAAAGTGTCCCTGCCCATGGCAGAGATGGAATGAGATGGGCTTTTAGATCCTTTTCAACCCAAATTATTCCATGATTCCATTATTATAATCCCTCCCAAAGGCAATATCTCTTCACACGGAGTTCAGAGGCTGCTCTTGGCTGGAGCTGAAACCACAGGGCAGTTAATACAGAGTAAATCAGTGTTTTGATCTAATATTCTGCTGATGGTTCTCAAGGCCGCCTATTTATGTTGAATTATGCTTCACTTTCAGTGGCTCTGACAGCCACTCCTGGCTAAGAGAGAGGCTTTCAGCACAAATACAGGTATCCCACTCATGAAATTTAATCACAAATTTCCCTCCAAGACACTTCAGTATGAGCAGCCCAGGAGCAGCAAACCACTCCAACACACAAGCAATAACTTGCTCCCTGATGGCTCATTAAAAATGAAGCAGTGCTTAGTTTTATTTCTGCAATAACACATTTTAGCAGACCTCTTATAAAATATACATGCAGGTCCAAGCCATGCAAAACCTGGATGGGAGGAGCAGTTGGGGAAGGCGAGCACCACACCAGCAGCAAACAGAAACTCATTTTTGCCCACTAAAGCTAAGTGTGGCCTCTCGGTGCTGGCATAGCCAAACACGGGGATTGAGTGACACGGGGTTTGTGCCACCAGCCCAGCCTCACGCTGTGCCAGCTGAGCAGGTAATTCCACACCCAGGAGCGGGTGTCTGTGCTGCTCAGAGCCTGCTCTGAATGCTGAACTCTTCCTTTCCTTGTGATTTTCCTTCTGCCGCTTGTAAATACGCAGCAGGAGTGTTCTACAAACACCGGGGAACATCTCTCCGGTCCCCGTGAAAGCAGAGGCCACGATCCCTACTTTGCACAAAGAATTGTGATGCAGAGGGATGAATGGAAACACAAATACCCGCAGGTCTGAGGAGCTGACTTTGCAAAAGCCGCTTTTGTGCTGCTCAGAGCACAAAGCCCTTCCCTGCTGCCCCTTGACCAGCGCTCACAAGCCGAGGGATATCCCCTCTCCCAACACAGCCCTGCTTTTCATGCGTTGCTGGTTTAATGCTGAAGTCATAATGCTCAGTGTTCTTTTTTTTTCCCTTACAGAGCCATAGAATCCTTGAGGCTGGAAAAGACCTCCAAGATCACCAAATCCAGCTGCGATTGCAGTGAAATCCTTCAGGTACCCGGAGCCTGCTGGGAGAGCCCTGGAAGCAAATGTGCAGTGGCCAGATGAGCCAGACAGGCTGTGCTGGCTCTGCAGGCACGCTCCTGACAGAGAGGGGCTGGAACAGCTGAGCCAGAGGGGCTGTGACACCTCACAGCCCTGTTTGTCACCAGCCTGGCAGGGAAGTGGAAGGAGAATCCAGTGTTGCCTTTCCCTGGTCTTAAAATTAAAACCAAAACATGGTTGATGGGGAAAAGGGGTTTTTACCTCGGTGTTTATTTCAGGATCCTTGGGTGCATCACTTGGTCCAGGTGGAATGCCCTGAAATGCACACACCACCCCCAAACACCAAAATGCACACAATTATAGACCTTGCTAATTAGCACATCTATCAAAGATTCCCCAATGAGAGGCTGGAGTGAAGCCCTCGTTGTGAGGAACCTTCCCCCTGGCTGGGCCTGTCTGAGGTTCCAAAATGTGTTCTGGAGAGGCCCTTGGTGTCTGGGGCTCCCAGGATGTTTGGTCTCCTGGTTTAACGGTGCCGTGGGTGTGAGCTGAGTTATCAGCCTTGGAAAATTACAAATATGTGGGCTAAAAGCACTAAGAATACAGAAAACTGTATAAAAGGGTATATAAGAGGGGTAAAAAAAGGCAAAAAGTCATCCTGGCATCACCAGACACCCCACTGTGGGCTGAGAGAGTCACCCATTCCCTCTGGGGCAGGGCATCAGGGCAGCCCAGGGCACGTGTGTGCAGAACAAAGGCATTTCACACCCTCCCACGAGTTTTATTTGTGCAGGCAAATGCATTTCACGCCCGATGCTGCTGCATCCTGCTGATCTCGTTGTGCCCCCTCATACTCTGTCTTTTGTCTCCAAGGGCGCCAGGCGCTGGCCAGCTGCCACACCCCCAGGATTTCATCCCTCCTGGGTGCAATTCTGCCCGGCTCTGGCCAGCTGTAAACGCTGCCTATCTCATTTGTACAGCCGAGCTTGGGCTGTCTGGCTGATGGCGGGGACAGCGCTGAAAACAAACATTCTTTTTTGTCCTTTTTGATAAAAGAAAACATTACCTCTCCGAGATTTACACAGTAGATCAAGCATAAACCTGAATTATCTCCCTCCTCTCTTTCTCCAGGGAGCAGATAATAGGTGGATGTATCCATCCCTCTGCTTTGTTCCACGTCACCCAGCTCAGCAGCGTTTCGGTTGCTATTAAACCATGCTCACCCCCCCTTGACATTTAAAGGGCTGTTGTTTGATTGCTGTCACAGTCCTGTACGTGGATCCTCCAACCAGTTCCCTCCTCCTCTTCCCACCAGTGATGGATTTTCTCATTTATTCCAGAGTAATTTGGTTTCCTCACGCTGCACTCCAGCAGAATGCTTTCGCTGTCAGGTGTGGGGTTTGGTGCTTGCCCACGGTGCCACATCACACCTGGGCAAATTGGAGCTGCCCTGGCTTTCAACAGCGTTAGGAAAACTGAACAGCACATGGATCTGGGAGCCTGGTCCTGCTGGGGTGGGATCCTGTTGCTTTTGGGGTCACTGCTGCTCTGTGGGATGGGTCAGACCACAGCGACTCCCAACAGGGCCATTGGCTTCCACAGCTGCATGAAAAACGAGGTTCACTGTGGCACTGGCAAAGGTCAGCCACATGTTTTGCTGGGGATTAATGTATAAGGCTGGGTTAGAAAAGACAAATGTAAAACATGTGCCAGCCCGATGAGTAAAACCATTCCTTGCTGATGCTGTGCCAGCAGGCTGTTCAAAGGCAGCAGTTCACTCCTGGTAAAATTTTAAAAGGTTTAATAAGGGGTTTAATAAAAGGGACAATAGGAGACAGAAATAAAGCACAGAGTTAATAGGGCCTGGTGCTTGGTACAATGCCAGGGGCACACCTTAGCTAACAAACCTCTTCTGTTAAATGCCTGAGTCTCATACATATTCATAGATTTCTGTGCATCATTCAAATAGTCCTCTTTTGGTACCTCTTGGGTTTCAAGTCCCCCACATCCTGTCACTATTTCCTTCTTGCAGGTCTGGTTAAAATTTGATAATCCATTGTGGTCCAGTTCTGCTGACCACATCCTCTGGTTCTCCTGTGTTCCACGTCCTGATCAATAAATTCTTCCTTCCAGGGTCCTAGGCCTGTCGTTGTTATTTTTGGCCAGACAATCCAGGAATGTGGGGAACTTCCTTGCTTATCTTTGCTATCCTGAGTTAACTACATTAAAAAAAGCATTCTACGTATCATGATATAATCCTAAGAAATCACACTACTATTTCTAAAAAAACCCTATATCCATGCAACTACGTTTTCTAACATTACACACATGACATTCATTTTAATATTTGTGAAAAGCCAATAATACAATATGCACTTAAAACAGCTGGAATATCCCATGGGATGGGTGGACACTGGCTCTGAGGTGAGGAGCACCTGGTGCCTGGGGGCAGGGAGTGGAGCCTTTCTGCCTCTTTGGGAGCAAAGCGTGGGATGCACCCTCAGCTCGAGGGTTTGCAGCTCATCCACCATGGGAGAATACACAGAGCAGAGGGTTTGCTGCCACCAGAGCTTTTCCATCTGCAAAGGGCAAAGCATTTCAGTGCATCAAGTCCTTAAAATGGCTTTTTTGGGCCTGTCTGGGTGCTCCTCTTGGCAAGATCAGAAAGGCTAAGGGTGGCACCCAGCTCTGCCAGCTGGGCCAGAAATTTGTGTGGAGTTCAACAGAAAAAAACAGGCAAACTTACCAAAGAGCTTGAAACAAAGCTGAGCCCTGGGCCTGTGCGTGTTTGTACTCTGGGTACCTCTGATGTGAAAAGCTGGCTCTGTACATGCTCCTGGCCTGCTCCCATCACACAAATTCCTGCTTCTCCCAGGGCTGCTCACACTGAGGGACTTCAGGGAATCATGGAATTGTTAAGCTTGGAAGAGACATCTAAGATCACCGAGTCCAACCATTGACCCAGCACCTCTGTGTTCACCCCTGAAACATGCCCTCAAGTGCCACATCCACGCACCTTTTAAATCCCTCCAGGGATGGTGACTCCCTTCCATCCTGGGTAGTTTTTTCCAGGATTGACAACTCTCCCAGTGAAGAAATTTTCCAGAACAGCCAATCTAAACCTCCCCTGGTGCAGCTTGAGGCCATTTCCTCTTCTCCTGTCCCTGTTCACTGGGAGCAGAGCCCAACACCTCCCGGGCTGACCCCTCCTGTCAGGGAGTTGTGCAGAGCCACAAGGTCCCTCCTGAGCCTCCTTTTCTCCAGGTTGAGCCTCCCCAGCTCTCTCTCATAAGACTCGTGGTTGCAGATCCTTTCCTACCTCCATTGACCCTCTCTGGACACACTCCAGCCCCTCAATGACCTTTCTGTCGTGACCATCTTGTGGTGTCCCTGGTTCACAGCGACCGTCAATGTGCTCCAGTTCCTGCTGCCCTGGAAATGGGCTGTGAGCTACCCTGGCCCTTCTCACACTTGGAAAACACCTCCAGCAGAGACCAAAAAGCGGGTGTCCTCCTTGAGGAAAGAGTGCCATGGCTGGTCATGTCACCTGGACATGAGAGCCCAAGGCTCTCAAAGAGCACATGTCCCTCCCACCACAGCAACGAGCTGAAAGCTCAGGGATCTCTGCTTTCAGAGATCATGCTCAGGGATCTCTGAAAAACAAAGTGAAAATTCCCTGCTCCGCAGAGCTGTTGTATCTGGAATTATTCCCATCAGCATCTCCTCTGCCCTCAGTCCCCTGCTGCAGAGAAGGTTGAAGAGGTTTGTGTATGTAATAAATTTTTATTCAAACACACTTGCTTGACTTGCTTGTAGAGAAACATCCCTGACCAGATCCAGCTGTGCCGGGGAAAGATGTTTTCTCTCTCATGTCACTTGTCCCCGTCCCCAGCTGGAGCTTCCTCTCCCATCAGCCTGCCAGCTGGGCAGTTTGTGTGCACGAGCCAGTGGAGCCAGCTGGGCTGGTGTCCTCCACTCTGAAGATGACAAACCCAAGAGCTGGTGACCTGCTGAGGAGCGCTGCAGTGGCCAGGCATGTTCTGATTGCTGCCTCCACACTGCTGCCTCCCACCTACCAGGTGCTTTTCTTTTTTTTTTTTGAAGAACAACTCATTGTGGCAACATTTCTTCCAGATGCAGTTCTGTATGGCTGTGCTCCCATCACATTCGCTGTGATTTGTCCAGGTGTGATTTGTCCTCTGCACAGCCAGCAGCAGGCACTGTGTCATGGAGCTGGGCAAACGTCTGAGGCACAGACTGTGCCCACCCTGAGCTCCTCTCTGCTGCCAGGCACATGAATTAACACCTGCCCAGCAGCATCCTCAGGGCTCTCCACGGAGCTGGAACACACCCTGAAGAGGGCTGGGGAGTCCTCCCCGAAGCAGCACACCTGCACGGGCAGCACCATCCATGCCACAGGCGGCTGATTCCCTGCACCTGCACAGCAGGGTCTCAGAGGTGACGTTTTCTGGCTCTGTGCATGCCTGCAGGATGGTTCTCAGCACCAGCAGCCACCCAGCTGCTCCTCCCATGGCCTCTGTGGGATGGGGACAGCTCTGGGGCTGTTCAGTGTGTCTGCTCTGAGAGAGAAATATCTATTTCCAAGCACAGCAGGTGCCGAGCAGGAGAAAGGCTGGGGAGTGCAGAGGTGAGGTAAGGTCAACTTAGGACCACGGCTGTCGCTCTGGATTTAGCCTTCTGATTTTTGTTTGCATTTTTGCTATGGAGTCTCTCACACATTTCATATAAACAAAGCAATGTTTCTGTAACCATCTCTCTTGTTTTTCATTCCTTCTCTGATAGAGGAGAGTTTGATAGACTTCTGGTTTGACCAGTGGAATTGGAGAGGAAGAAATCTCAGTGTCTAATCCACTGGGGTTCCAAAAAAATGTATAAAAGGCAGTGAAAAAAGAGTAAACTTCCCTTTTCCTTTGTGTTCACATTTGCTGTGTGCGTGTGTTCATTTCGTGTTCTCTTGTGACACGTGGCAATCTCTTTTACTCTGTGCTCTGTGCTCACACTCTAAAATGCTCCAAAGCACTTGGGAGCTTCCTGTACCACGCAGAGCAAGGCCAAGGCACGGCCAGAGCTCTGCTTGCTGAAATCGTCCCAAGGAAATGCCCCTGTGTAGTATCCTGGGGATCAGCACTGGCGTGGTTTGTTCTGACACCCTCTTGTTCCACCAAACCCACACCCCTAAAGGTCCCCCAGCCCCAGCCAGGCATTGGCACTGCTCACAGAGTCCCCACACCCCTGGCTGCCTCCTCACCGCCCCAAAATCTGCTTAACAGCACTACAGATACACGGGAGATGCTTCCAACGCAGACTTCAAGGGTGAGCTTGTGCCCTTTGCAATCTCCTTCTGCTGCATTCCTATAGAGTGTGGCCAATTTGCATAATAAACATGAGCTATAAATGTCAAAATCGGCCACATCCACATCTCATTTTCACTTCAGACTCTGATTGCATCTTTTTGACTCTAACTTGCCTTTGCAAATAGCTGCAGCCTGGCACAGCTGCCTTCCTGGATCCCTGCGGCTGGGTTCCCAGAACCCAACATCCAAATTCCTTAGGCCACCCCAGAGCTCCTGCCTCCTCTGCAGATGCAATTTTAGTGGCTCTGCCGCTGCTGCCCGGCACAAGCGAGGAGAGAAAAGTGTTGAGCCAGGAGCCAGAGCTGTACAGCAGCCTGGGGAGGTGGATCACCTCTTCTGCGTGCCAGGAGGGAAACTGAGGCAGGACCAGCCGGCTCTCCACGGCAGATCCACGCTGCAGATCTGTGTCCCCAGTGCCACCCTTGTGCCACTTTGCTTTGCACCATTTCTTGTCGAGTGCCACGAGCATGGAAACACATGGAGGGCGTTTTCACAGGTGCAGGGAGATGGCTTCAAATCCTGGCACCTTCCAGACTGATCCGTGCACTCCATCCCTCCTCCTGCCGAGCTGTGGATTTGTAAACCCCCTACAAATCCCATATAAACCCACCCGCTGCTCTGTGGGACAGCCCCACTGCGGGCCCCACTCCCTGCATCCCGCGGCTCCTGCTGGCACACCGGAGCCATACCTCAGGGTTTCCAGCTCCCTGCAGCGCCGCTCTTCACTCCACTCTTCAAATGCAAATGAGGATTTCCAGGAAACCATTTGATTCACGGGTTCATCCTTTATTTTGGCAGATAGCATCAGTTAAACGCCTGCTTATTTCTGCTTTCTGAGAACAATATAAACCACTTAAGTACACATGCAAGATAGACTGAGCCCTAAGTGCTTATGAGCGGTTTGATTTACCGAGGTGTCTTTATCTTTGCCGAGTATCTCGCGAAGTCATTTATTATTTAGCAGTAAATTAAAGTAGAGGGTCTGTGATTTTCAACGACAGAAATTAATATCCCAGAGCTCCTTTGTACCATATATATCTATAATTTACAGGACTGGAACCAGCCAGCCAGCACTGCAAGACCATCCGTTTCCTCTCTCTCTTGTTACCTGCTGATCACTGCTGCATAGCAGGAATTAAAAAATGGACTGGCAGGAGAGACACTCCAACAGGAAAGGGTAGTTTTAAATTAAAAGTCCAGTTTTTGTGGCTCTCAAAAGGCCTCCTTTGCTTCCCACTGCCCTCCTGCACACATCACTTACGGATAATACAGTGAACAGGCAGCAATCTCGCCTTGAGACAGCTGAGTTTTGACCTCACTGGTTCTGTGCTTGGTCAATAATAACAGTAATAATAATGGTGGTAGTAGTGGTATTACTAATAAATAAATAAATAAATAAAAATAATGATAATAATTACAATAATGATAATAGTGCAGTACCTGCAAGCCTCAGTAACACATGCTGCGGTGTGATTTTCCCACCTGTTTGCAGTGGAGGGGTGGCCAAGGGTGGTACAGAATCAGAATTCCAGAATAGTCAGTGTTGGAAGGGTCCTCTGGAGATCACCCAGTCCAACCCTGCTGCCAAGGCAGGGTCACCTGGAGCAGCTGGGTTAGGAATGTCCCAGAGTGGGACACTCCACGCCCTCCCCGGGCAGCTGTTCCAGGGCTCTCCTACCCTCCATGGAGAGCAGTTCTTCCTCATGTTGAGGTTGGACTTCTTGTGTTTCATCCATGGCCATTGCTCCTTGTCCTGTCCCTGGGCACCACTGAACAGTCTGGCACCATTCCCTGCACCATCCCCTGCAGAGCTGGAGCAAGAGTGGCTGTCCAGAGCCACCAGTGACAGCGAGAGCAGAGCTCTTCCTTCTGGGCTCTATGGACCAATAAAGCCCGTGGGTGACTTTAGGAACAAGGCTGGGGGTGTCACATAGGAGAACAACACATCCCTGGAGCTCCCACCCCTTCCTCTGGGTCTGTGCCAGCTCGCCACCAGCAGCCTGGTGCCAGGCTCAAGAGCCATAACATGGCCAGAAGGTTTTATGGGCTGTGTCGGGCTCTGGCTGACACAAAGCAGCCAATAATTTATAGCAATCTCATGTACTACAAAGGCAAAACATGTCCCTCTTGGATGGAGCTCTGCGAGCCAGAGGAATAAATCAGCTCCAGCAGGGAACAAAAATGAGAAAAGCAGGAAAAAGACCCGAAATGTTCTACTTGGGTTCCTTGGAAGGAGGAGAGAGAAGGAGGAGTGCAAATGCCCTCCTGGTGTGGGTCGTGTGGGCTGGCCTGAGTAGACACCAGGGCTGTGCTGGGATTTCTGAGCCCTGCCCAGGCAGCCACCTCCAACATCTCCTTCCATCACCTTTTGTCCATGCCCACATGAGCCTCCTCTCCGCCCGGAGCCCACCTGGGCTGCAGAACAAGGAGGTTTTGTCCCCCAGAGCTGTGGCCCAGGAGCTCTGGGTGGTGGCAGGGGGGTGAGCTCAGCAGCCACTCCTGCCACAGCAGCGCCCATCCTGCCACCTCTGGCACTGGGTTTGTGCTTTTGGCCAACAAATCCACCTTTTGGAATAACCCCAGGAAACTCAGTGCTGCTTTAGATGCTGCCAGGAGGAACAGCACCTGAGGCCACTGGGGATGCTCTCTCCAGGCACCACCTCAACCCACACAGAGCAGCAAGCCCAACCTCCCAGAACCTTCAGAGGTGTTTCACTGCATCAGTGACCAGGTTTCCTCACACCAGGACCAGTGCTGCTCTTGCCATGATGCTCTGTGGTGTTCTGCTACAAGGACCAGGCTCCCCAGCCTGCTGATCCCTCATTTCCACCATGATCCCCCAGGCTGGATCCCTCCCAAATTATTTGTGTGCCCTTCAATTTCTCAGCTAAATGAAGAGAGCTCTTTGTCTTGCAGCCAACCAGATAAAAACATGGAAAGGCATCGGGAAACTCAGCCTGTAACAAGTCACGCTTTCCCTCTCTACTCCTCAATGTGGAGAAATTTCCAAGGAGAAACCGTGGCAGCGTTATTTGTCTTTGTTTTTGGGAAGAAAAGCAAGCTGATTAAAAGCAAACATAAAGCAAGAGCTGTGGAGTCCCAGAGGCTCCCTTGCAGGAGTTCAAAGGGAAAAAAAAAGGAATAAAAACCAGCAAGCATTAGAGCAAGACATTTAAGCTTTGAAGACCATATCAGTTATGGATGAATTAAAACACACAATAATTAGCACTGAAAGCTACAATACCTGAGGAGATGGGGAAAATTGGTTTTTTCACGCTCATCAAGCCCTTGCAGGGATGCTCCTGCCAGGATGGGTTTAGGGACCAGGCTCTGTGTTGTCACTGGCGGTGCCTGCACGTGGAGGCTGAGCTGCTCCAGCTGGGAGAGGGTTATCACTGGGAAACACACTGCTGCCTGCGTGCCTTGGGAATGCAGCCCACCCTGGGAGCCCTGCCCGCAGCAGGGGTGGGACAGCAGCCTCTGTGCTCCCCCCAGGAACTGTGCCAATCCCCGGGATGATGCGACCTGGAGGTGGAGATAAGGAGAGAGGACAAAACTCCTCCAGGAGCCTTGGGAGGCACCTGAAGTTTATCTGCCCGGCGTCTGCCAGCTGGAGATTACAGGTTTTTATTTTCTTCTTTCCAGTGGCAAAGGAAAAAAAGGGTAAACAGGAAAAAAAGCCGATCCTGCATGCAAAGCATGATGCTCAAATAAATATCACAGCTATGTTATCCCATTAAAAAAGCATTTAGCTTCGAGCTTTGAACACCTTGAGCCACAGGCTGCTGGGCTCTGGCTGTGGTGGGCAGGGATTGGCGCCTGCCAGCTGCTCTTGGCTCCTGCCTCCTTGGCAAACCATTTCCTCCTGGGGCAGAAATTATTTAACAGAGCCACCCGGTCACAGACCTGCCCGGGAGTTAATTCACTTGAAAATCAACAAATTAGACTAGGTACCCCCATAGATCAGGGGCGCTGGGCAGGGAACTCTCCAAGAGTTCCACCTTTCCATTTGGAGTAGGGTCAGGCTCTCCTTGCTCTGCCCCTCCACTGCAGAGCTGGGAACGGAGCTTTTGAGCTGCTGATTCTTCCCCCTGGTCCTGCAGAAAAGGAATGGCTGTGTTGCCTTTCCCTGGTCTTAAAATTAAAACCAAAATGTGGTTGATGGGGAAAAGGGGTTTTTACCTCACTATTTATTTCAGGATCCTTGAGTGCAGCCCTTTTTCCAGGTGGAATGCCCTGAAATGCACACACTGCCTCCCCACACACCGAAATGCACACAATTATAGGCCTTGCAAAATTAGCATATATATCAAAGATCCCCCAATGAGAGGCTGGAGTGAAGCCCTCGTTGTGAGGAACCTTCCCCCTGGATGGGCCTGTCTGAGGTTCCAAAATGTGTTCTGGAGAGGCCCTTGGTGTCTGGGGCTCCCAGGATGTTTGGTCTCCTGGTTTAACAGTGCCGTGGGTGGGAGCTGAGTTATCAGGCTTGGAAAGTTACAAATATGTGGGCTAAAAGCACTAAGAATACATAAAATTCTAAAAGAGAGTGTAAGAGGGGTATAAAAGAAAAAGCAAAAATCATTCTGGCATCAGCTGGACCATTGTGCTCTGATGGTCCTCTGAGGGCAGTGAATCGACCCAATCTCCAACAGATGAATGGGGAGGAAGCACTTCCCTGTGTGCACACACAGCACCAGGACAGCGATAAGGATGTTTGGTGGGAAGAGAAAAACCCAGGGAGATCCCTATCAAATAATGTGTTCCTGTACGAGTGATTCCGAGGCTGTGGAGTTTTGGGAGGGAAATTCAGAAACAGTGGAGATTACAAAGAGCATAACATTCTGTTTGCACTGCAACAAAGTTCATCAAGTTGCATTGGGGTTTTTTTGGAGGAGGAGGAGGTAAAGTGAGGCAGCAAAGTCCTTCCACCAGTGTGGGCGCTCCCGGTGGGTTGCACTGGTGGCTGCACCAGCTCAGGTTTCCAAACTGGGTTTGTAGGTGCATCCCTTGTCCTTGGTGGGGTGACAAGACCAGGGGACATGTCACCCACCTCCATCAAGAGAAACCCCCCTCTGTGGAGCCCTTCCACCCTCAACACCCCCAACTCTTCACAGGTCCCTCTCCTGCTACTTCTTCATTATTTCTTTCCCCACCCTCCCATTTTACAGCTCTTATCTCAATTCGAGCAGATCAAAGCTGACCCGCCCTGCCAAAATTTTCATTCCTTTAGATGGGGAAGATGTGAGAAACCCTCGTGACTGATGCCTCCAGCAGCAGTTTCAAACCCTCCCTTGCTGGGCCGTGCTCCCACTGCTGAGGAGCTGGGAAAAGGGCAGCACAGCAGACAAACTGCAGCCAGCAAGGGCTTGCAGTGATATTTAAAAAAGGTCTGGGCAGAGCCTTTTTGCCCTGGACCGTAAATTTAAAGAGTCTTTTCAACCTGCAGTGTTTAAGCTTCCTGCTGAGTCTCTCAGATTAGCAAACATCCTTCGCACGAGGGAGGTTGTGGAGTCTCCTCCCGTCCTTTCCCCCTAATCTTGGGACAAGAGGGCTGAATAAGAGGGCTGAATAAGAGGGCTGAGTAAGAGGGCTGAATCAGGGCTCAAAGCCGCGCACCTCCCCACCTCGGTGTCCCCATCTGCAGGGCCGGGGCGGTGGCAGGGACGCTGTTTCGAGGTCCCTCACGGGGTGTGTGCCAAGGGGTGGCTCTCCCCGGGGGAGGTGACATCGCCCCGAGGATGGGAGCCCGCAGGAAAGGCCGATCCCCGCTCGTGGCTTCAGCGCCATCGCCGCCACTAGATGTCAGCGGAGACTGGGGCTGGGGACGGCTTGGGAAGGGCTGATCCCGGCGGCTGGGATGGGAAGGGAAGGGAAGGAGGGTCCTTGGACTTTGCCATCCTGCTGTACCCCTTCCTGAGGCGCCTGGGGACACCTCCGCTTTCCTGCCACCTCCCGGCAGATCTTCGGAGGTCTCCCCCACACGTCCAGGGATGGCTTCGGGAGTCCCAATTCCTCATCCCTGGCACTGAGCAGGGAGCATCCTTCATCCGAGCAGGCAACTGCTCCTGGTTAGGTGAAAAATGGGGTGTGAGAGCAGCAGGGGAAAGAAATCGGGACCTTTCTTTGAAGGGTGTGCTACACACGCCTTGTTGGTGTGCGAAGAGAACACTCTGGGGCGTGGAGAGAACTGTGGGGTCAGCTGTGCCCCGAGCCTGCACTGTCCCCAAAATCCTGCCACCAGCAAGAATGCATCGGCCATTNCAACACTAACCTCCCCCTAAAACCACCCACCCCTTCCACACTGACTCTAACCTCCCCCTAAAACCACCCACCCCTTCCACACCAACCCTAACCTCCCCCTAAAACCACCCACCCCTTCCACACCAACTCTTTAACCCCCTGAAAATCCTCCCATCCTGTCGGATCCTTTTCTTTCCTTTGCACCAGGTTTTGCCTCACACACGAAGGATTATTTTGGCTTTCTCCCTGAGGATGAAGCCAGGCTGGGATGCTCCAGGGCAGAGGGCAGCTCCCATCCCGACCCCTCCAAGCTGAACTTTCATCCTTTCTCCACAGGTCTGGGCCAGGACCTTTGCTGCTGCCCCCAACTGCAACATCCACTCGGGACCAGCTCCCCTCTCCAGCAGGCTCGGCTGACTCACAGCATTGACACCTAACAAACAAACTGCAAATGCCTTATTTTCATGGAAAATGAGGAATGGGGATGTCACCAAGCAGAGCAATTTGATTTTGTGCTCACCGAATTATGACACGTCAGTGGCAACCTCCTGGTGAGATGCAGTTTCCCAACCACTAGTGGACGAATATTTAGGCAGAGTTTGAAGTAATTCCCCAGCTTCCCCCAGCAAAACACTTCGAGATCACCTTTTCCCAGCAAACATCCCCTGCCATTTCTGCTTTTTTAGTAAAAAAAAAAGTGCTTTGCATCAAATTCTCAACTATTTCTCAGCTGTGGGCTGAGTGTTCGCAGATAATAAATGCTACAGGAGGGTAGAACTCCCATTCTCTTGCCAGTCTGGGGCTCCCTTTGTCCTCCCTGTTTCCAGTTCTGACACCCATCCCTCAAATACAAAAAGTTCAATTTCCAATTCCTTTTCTGCTCTTCCAAACACGTTCCAAGACTCAGAGGGCTACGGAAGAGCAGGCACTGTTGTGCAGGGCCCATACCCCGAAATCCCCCTGAAAGCCCACACTGATTAAAAGATTTCCATTTCTTTGAGGTTATTTTTTAATTTTGGTTCAGTTTGATTTTTATTTTTTTATGGTTTATTGGCTGAAGAGGTTCTTACAGATAAAGGATGCCTTGCAGCCACTGGGGATGGATGGAGAGAGGTTTGCTGGGCTGGAAGAACCTGTTGTCCACTGAGGGCAGAGTGAGGTGGGATGTTCTGCTGTATTTCCCAGGATTTTAGGCATCCATTTGCATGGATGGGGGTTTTGGTGGCTCTGCACTCTGGGATGCCAGGGAAAATCCAGCCCAGAGCAGCTCTGCCATGGAAAAACCAGCCCAGAGCAGCTCTGCCAGGGAAAAACCAGCCCTGAGCAGCTCAGCCAGGGAAAAACCAGCCCAGAGCAGCTCTGCCATGGGGCAAACCAGCCCAGAGCAGCTCTGCCAGGGAAAAACCAGCCCTGAGTAGCTCTGTCGTGGGGCAAACCAGCCCAGAGCAGCTCAGCCAGGGAAAAACCAGCCCAGAGCAGCTCTGCCATGGGGCAAACCAGCCCAGAGCAGCTCTGCCAGGGAAAAACCAGCCCTGAGCAGCTCTGTCGTGGGGCAAACCAGCCCAGAGCAGCTCTGCCAGGGAAAAACCAGCCCAGAGCAGCTCTGCCACATCCACACCCAGGCCCAGAGATGCTCACACGGGTGCTGTAAATCCTGAGTGGGATTTGCAGTGCATTACCTGCCCTCCACCCCCCTTAAGATGCTTCTGGGGCCACAGGGGCCAGGGAGGCTTTAAGAGACACATTTGGCCGTTTGGCTGACACATTTCAGGGTGGCCTTGTGGCAGAGGGGACAGAGAGAGGCCTCACCTGAGCCCCCCTGCCACTGCCACAGCCCCCCTGCCTGAACAATGCCTAAAGCACCAGGAAGAAGAGCTCCATCCTCAGCAGCTCCTGCAGCCCTGCTCCAGGCTCCAATCCCACCCATGACTGGGAAGGACTGATAAAAATCCAGTCACCATCCCAGAATCCAAGAAATCTGGGCAGGTTGGGGGCTGCCCTGGAGTTCCCAGCGAGCAGGAAAACAGCTATTAGGGTTTTTGAAGCCTTCTGAAGAGAAGTAAAAGGGAATTAAGTTGCTCACTTCAGCTTAGTCAGTACAAATAAACCTTCAGCTGTTGGATTAGCGATGCCAGAGCAGGAGCGGTGGCTGCTGGATTTTCTTCCTTTCCATTTTTTTCCCATTTTTTTCCCTCTCCTTTTTAATTTCATTCTTGTCATTCAAGGCAAGAGAGTGTCAAACCAGGCTGGATTTTCTCCAAGCAGGCTCTGCCTTTGCAGCCACGGTGCTATTGCTGTCATCCCTCATGGAAATAAAGGAAGAAGCAAAAGCAACCAAACCAAAACCTTAATCCCAATTCACACTGGTGCCTTTCACCCCCACTAGAGCCCAATGTAGATCGCATTTTTCACATAATACTGGACAATACCTGGGAAATAAACGAGAAGTTTGCTCTGAAATCCAGAGCAGGGCTGGGACAAAAGCAATCAGGGTTGTCCATCCCTTCCCTGGATAACTGAATAAATGTGAGGAATGCTGATTTCTTCAGGTACATGACAGGCCTCAGTTTCCCCTGCTGCAAAATTCCACTGCTGTTTTCTTCAGTGTGTGGATGCACAGAACCATTTAGGTTGGAAAAGACTTTTAAAATCAAGTGCAGCCACTAACCCAGCACTGCATGACTGGATATCAACTTGTGAATCTGCTTATTTATACAAATATGGATATATAGATACATAGATATAGATATAAATATAGATATTTAATCATGGAAGCAGGGAATCATTTAGGTTGGGAAGGACTTTTAAGATCATCGAGTGCAACTGTTAATCCAGCACTTCATGATTGGATATCAGCCTGCAGAGCTGCCTGTTTTATTTATATAAAAATGTATATAATTATGGAAGCACAGAAATGTTAAGGCTGGGAAGGACCTTTAAGATCATCGAGTCCAACTGCTAACCCAGCACTGCAGGACTGGGTTCCAGCCTGCAGAGCTGTCTCTATATCTATAGCTGCACACATACACACAAAAATACTATTTATAGTGGCAAAAACAGGAATTTCTAGCTATAATGCAGGACAGGCACACACAGAAGGGCTCACAGCATTGCAGCCTGGAGCTGCATTTCCTGAAACCCCTGCATTTCCTAAACCCAAGCGGGAGGCAGGACAAAGAGCCAGGAAAGTGTCTGGTTTGAGGCTGAAGTGGGTGCTGGACCCGAGTGGGATCCCACGAGCCCCCATTGGCAGCCTGGGGCCGGCATCACCCTGGATTGGGGCAGGGCCTGAGTGGCTGCAGCAGGAGCATCACCCCAGGGCTTTAACAGAGGGATTCCCACCAGGGAGAAGAGCATTCACCCAATGCTGACCTCTCACCAAGGCTTTACACATCTCTTATTTTCCAAACTTCTGCTTCCTTGAGTGTGAACAACACTCAGCCCCTCCACAGAGGGAGGACGTGTCACACACCTGGGGACAAACCCCAGAGCTGCCACTTTCTGCAGCCCAAGAAGGAGCTGCTCCACCCAGGCTGCTGGCCTTGCCCCCCTCCTGCACCCCAGGATAAAACCTCCACCCAACACTCCCCAAAACCAGCGGGAGCTGACCTCCCAAAACAGGAGTGAAGCTCCTTCAAGGAAAAGCTTTGCTGCTGCTACTGAGATGCCAAGCCCCAGTGCCTCTCCCTCTGATGCTATTCAGCCTGACAATGTCTTTTCCATTGAATTCTCTGGCTTTGCAGGCCCTGTGCTGCCTGGCATACTGTGATACATGCCTGTGATACTAGGGCTGTTAAGAGGATATTTCATCCCCGCCTTCCCCTCCTGCTGCTCACCTCTGGGCAATAGTGAGTCTGTGTGTGCTCCTTCCCAGTGTGCATCCTCCAGCCACTCAGGGTCAGGATGGGAGCAGCAGGGCCCTCACAGGGGCTCAGAAATACCTTGGGCTTGCTTGAGGGTGGCCAGACACCAAAACTGCTTTGTAGGAGCCCTCTGGGAGGAGTGGTGCAGAAAAAAGGGCAAAACATATCTGGGGAGGGTCCTGCCTCCATGGGTTCAGCCAGCCCTGGTGACACCCCCTGAGTGAGCTGCTTCTTTGCTTCGGTTTTGAGTGCAGAGAAAGCAAAGCACGAGCTGGCTGTGCCTTCAGACACACATTTCCATTGCTGCTGGGGCCATGGGGAGGCACACAAAGCCTCTGGACATCTGAGCATGATGTCCCTGCAGAGCCCAGAGCATCCCTCACTGGTGGACAGCATCCCTCCCAGGCTGGAGGAATCCAGCTCAGAAACTCCTGTGACAGCTCCCACGGGCTCTGACTTGGGTGTTTAACTGGACAAGATGTGCTTGGGACACAAAGTGGACAAAGGGACAGTGGCAGATGGGACGGGGAACACATCAGGCAGTGTGGGGTCAGTTTGTTCCCCACGGGAACCTGCTGGGTTTGGGAGCATCCCCTCTGTGTTCCCAGCAAACACACAGACACGGCTGCAGAGCTGCCTGACAAGTGATGAATTTGGCCCTGGCCTAAAAATGTCAGTTGATGTTCTCCTTCCCCATGACAAACGTGCTGGGGTTTGATGATAATCAAACTGGGGGCAGCAGCACACACGGAGGCTCCAAACACAGGCACAGCAACCCAACTGTCCAATAGAATTTTAACCCCTGATCATCCTCTCTTTCAACAGATCATTTCTGTTTTTTCAAGACAGAGGGGGTAGAAATTCCTTCATTTCAAGTAGCTGCTGTGTGGCCCAGGCCAGTGGTGAGACAGAGGCAGCTCAGAAGCCCTGGGGAGGGGGTGATGCCAGAATGATATTTTGCTTTTTTCTTTTAAACCCCTCTTACATACTCTTTTATAGTTTTATGTATTCCTAGTGCTTTCAGCCTACATACTTGTAACTTTCTAAATCTGATAACTTAATTGAGACCCACTGTACAGTTAAACCAGGAGACCAAACATCCTGGGAGCCCCAGACACCAAGGTCCTCTCCAGAACACATCTTGTAAACTAAAATAAGCCCATCAAAGAAGAAGGTTCCTCAGAATGAAAAGTTCACTTGAGCCTCTCATTAAGAGATCTTTAATAAATATGCTAATTTTGCAAGGCCTATAACTGTGTGTATTTTGATGTGACAGGGAGCTGCATGCATTTTCAGAACATTCCACCTGGACCAAGTGCTGTACCCCAAGATCCTGAAATAAATACCAAAGTAAAAACCCCTTTCCCCATAAACCATGTTTTGGTTTTAATTTTAAGACCAGGGAAGGGCATCAGGGGGGCAGGGCTGGAAAACCTGGAGCAAACAGCATCCAACCCCTCTGGAGCACCAACCTGCTGCCCCAGCCCGGAGCTGGTGCACAGAGTCACTGGGATGAGCCTCGTCCTGCTAATGAAATAATTGAACATGATTGCCTGCCCTACTCGGATCATGGCCAATATCCATCACAGAAACCTCATCCACCAGGAGATTTATTTGCTAATGAGGGAGGGAAAACAAGAGCTCGGTTCTGCTGCCAAACCCGGCCCTGGAGCTCGTGGGGGTGTGCATGGAGTGAACTGGGACCAGAGGGCACTGGGACCAGTCCTGGGAGGCTCAGGCTCCTGCTGGACTGGGGGGGGAAGGGTGTTCTGGGCTGAGGTAGCACTGAGGGTTTAATGGGCAATATCCCAGTCCCCATTCTCCAGCTCTGATTAATGGGATTCACTCCCTGCACCCTCATCACCTGACCAGGGCAGACAGCTCAGCCACTTCTAAGGAAAAACAATAAGCAAGCAGAAAGAGAAAAATGCCCATAATAGACCTTTGCTAATAAAATCCATGGCAAGGATAATAAATGGACCTTTCCTCAGCTGTCCTTCCTGTCCCAGAAACCATCCCTTGCTCTAAAGCTCTAATTTTTTCTCTTTTCCAACACTGAGATGGTTCAGCTGCCTGGCACAGCAGGATTTTTTTCCCAGCTTGGAGAAAAGCATCTGAATCTGATCTCAGGGACTGGATCCTCATAAAGGGTGGAAATCTATGAGCAGCTGCCACTCTTCACTGGGAAATCCAGGCTGAAAATAAACTGTTTTGAGGGATTTAGAGTGTGTTTTCCAGTTGCATTCTCTGAACTCCAGATATTTTAGATTTTGATATTGTGTATTAATTCTTTCTGGGTGTTATCAAGGTGATAAGAGTGATCTGGGATCCAGAGGCACATCCCACATCCCTGGGCTGCAAGGGGAAAAATCCCTGTGTTCATACACAAACAGAATGAAAACCACAAGTTTTGTTTGTATATGAGAAAAATCTAATGTTTCAGCCCCTGAACGTTGGGCAAAACCTGGATTTAAAAGGTTGGAGTCCCTTTGGGTGTGGTCTCTCCTCTTCCCGGAGCGCTGGAGGGGAAGGAGCCTCCTTTTCAGGCCAATGAAGAAACCTCTCAGTGAAGTCCTGATATTCTAATGTTCTGAATGAGTCCAGAAGAGGGAAAAACAAGACAAAACCCAAAGTCCCAGAAAAACTCCGTCTCTCTCTTCTCCCGAAGAAAAAACAGAGCCGAGAGCCTGCTAGAAAAGCAAAGAAGGTGCTTCCTCCCCTCTCTGCCACAGCAGCCTCAACAGAGAGGAGTAGAGACCTTGGAGCACAGAACTGTTTTGAAAATTCAAAATTTTGAAAATTTCTGGCTGTTTATTTCTCTCTTCCCTCTCAGGCTCAGTTTAAAGGCACAAAATAGCATAAAATTCGTTTTCCTGGGCACAAAGCAGAGGATATAGGATATCCTAAAGTCACTCCCAGACAGATGTGTATTTTATGCAAAGCAAACAAGCAGACAGGACAAAGAGATCCAGCTGCTCTCTGACCTGGTGCTTTTTTAGCTTGCCTGGTCAGGAGCAGAGAGAGATAAGACTAGCTAGAATTGGTTAGCTACAGAGAAATCCGTTAGGATAACAAAAGCAATAAATACTATTGACATAAATATTTTTAAAACATCCCAGATGGTTTACAAAACTTTTTTGAGGTTTTCCATCTTCTAGCTGTGGGAAGCGATTTTCTTTCCACAGTTACAGAAAACTTTTCTCATGGTTGTGGCAAAAGCTGAGAATTCTCCTCTGACCAAACTGTGTCCACACTAGGCCACAGCACACTGATCCCTAAACAGGTTTGGAAAGCCAAACCAGACCTTTCCCTTTCCCAGGGCACAGGCAGAGCCACAGGAGAATCCATCAGGACACTGCAAACATGTGTCCCCAGCTCTCCTCATCCCCCATCCCTGGGAAGCTGACACCAAAGGCAAAACCTGCCCAGGACCAGTTTCCCCCTCTTATTTTCCACTTGCACATTTCTGGCCAGCCCTTCTCTCTGGCAATGGGCTCCCACCCAGCCAAAGTTGGACAACCAGAGCATTTAAATCCATTTCCACAGGATACATTTAACTGGACAGGTTTTGCTTTAAGCTCAATTACCCTCCTGGGGATCCATTACCAAAATCCATCCTCTCCCCATTTGTTGCTAATGGGAGGGAAGACGAGTTTTGAATAATTAAAAAGTGGCTCCTCTCTGCCTGCTGCTGGACAGAGCACAGGATGTGCTGCTGCTCTGCCCCTGCTCCAGGATCCCAGCACCTCTGGTAACCCTACAACCCTCCTAAACTATTTACCAATCCTGCAACCTCCTTGAATATTTACTGAGGCTCCTCTAGACTATTTCGGAACCCTACAAAACCCCAAACTATTTACAGAAACACAAAATATTCCAGGGTTTCACCACCCTCATCATGAATAAATTTCTTCCTTGCATCTAGTCTGAATCAACCCTCTTTTAGTTTAAAACCATCATCCCTGTCACAATAAGCATCAAATGAGCATCAGATGAAACCAGATCTACAACAAAAAAAATCAGGTTAAGAAAGGAGCCTGGGAACTGATGTTTTCCAGCCTTGAAGCTCTTCCACATTCCAGCCTGGAGCTGCTCCATCTCCGGAGGGCTGGGCTGCCCAGGCACGTCGGATGGCACTCGCTTCCCCTCGCAAGGGCAGGGGGAAAAGTGATGACAAATTCCTCCAGTTAATTAAAAAGCCCCACTTCAACAACACAGCAGAGCTTTTGAACTAATTTATGAGCGTTTATTCATTTTGTCCCGGCACAATCTCTGTGGAAATGTAAAATTCAGCTCCTGTATGTGATTTTCTCTTTGCGTTGACTGGAAGGAGAAAGAACGAATAGATTCTGCTAAATTAATTATCAGCATTGATTTCTTGTCCTTTTTATATTTTTATCCCAAGACAGAGCCCTCAGTAACTTTGAAGAATCTCTAGCACTCGGGCTTGGAAAATTGATCTAGCAGTTTCTGTGAAGCAGCATTTCCAAGCTCCCCTTCCTCAAAATACACTCTAAATGTTAATTTGCATGCTCGAAAGGAACCAGGTGATTTGTCATTATATTTGCCTCCTCTCCCAGATGTAGCCACTCGTTCCCTTCTTAATTGATTTTCATATTTAGATTCAGGTCTAGGGAAAGTAATTTGGGGACTGAATCAGGGAGAGAATTAATAGCTGGCAACAAATGGGAACTTGGATGGGACTTCATTAGGGCCATCCGAGCGCCCAGACTGGGCCTCTCTTCCTCCAGCACTTTCATTTTCGTCATCTATTATAAATCATTACGGTGAAAAATAGCTGCAGAATAGAGACTCCTCACTGCTTCTGCAAAGCTGAGGCAAGAGCTGCCAGATAAGGGGGAGGAATTTGCAAATATTCCTTGGAATAAAAGGCCTGGAGGGTCTCTCCTGGGTCCATCTGTCCTTGCCGGTGGGAGATGAGGTGTGCAGGATTGGGACATCCCAGCAGCCAGAGCCAGACCCCATGGGATCATCCCATGTGTGATGTGTGTCCCCAGCCAGGCATCACCCTGGGACCTGTCCCTGTCTCTGGCTGCACCAGGATCTGATGGGGAGGGGACAGGAGCCCAAGAAGTGCCAGGACTTTCCCAGAAGGGATCTCATGTCCCAAAGGCAGCCAGGGAAGTGCAGCCACACAGAGCAGCATGGAAATCTCTGGGATAATGGCAGCCCAGGCCTTTCACAGCCAGTGCCCACCACCTGCAGCTCCCTTTGCCCTCAGAGGACTCACAGCAGTGCTCGTGTCCCCTCCCTGCTCAGGGAGCTCGAAGCCAACAGGATGCTCATGGTGGCCAAGCTCCTGTGAACTTCGGCTGAAGCCCAAGAGCCTGAGTGCAGCCAAGCCCTTGGGAGTGCCCTGAGCATCCCAGGGCAGCTCCACAGGGGTGCCACAGCCCAGGAAAGGCTTTGGCAGCCTCACCTGATGCCAGAATGATTTTTGTTTTTTCTTTTATACCCTTCTTACATACTCTTTTATAATTATATGTATTCTTAGTGCTTTTAGCCCATGTACTTGTAACTTCCCAAGGCTGATAACTCAGCTCAGCCCCACGGCACCGTTAAACCAGGAGAGCAAACATCCTGGGAGCCCCAGACACCAAGGGCCTCTCCAGAACACATTTTGGAACCTCAGACAGGCCCATCCAGGGGGAAGGTTCCTCACAACGAGGGCTTCACTCCAGCCTCTCATTGGGGGATCTTTGATAAATATGTTAATTTTGCAAGGCCTATAACTGTGTGTATTTCGGTGTGATGGTGTGCATGGATTTTCGAGGCATTCCACCTGGACCAAGTGCTGCACCCAAGGATCCTGAAATAAACACTGAGGTAAAAAACCCTTTTCCCTATAAACTGTGTTTTGGTTTTAATTTTAAGACCAGGGAAAGGCAACACACCCATCCCAGAGCTCTCCTTAATTAACAGCCAGGAGAGTACCATGCAGGGCAGCAGTGCTCCAGCTGATAGGAATCAGCAAAGCTGCAGAAGTTCCCTGGCTTGATCAGCTCAGGGAGCTGCACTTCACTTCCACTTACACTTTTAGCATCTGAACTTTCAAAAAACAAAAAACATGCCCAAAACAACCCATCTTTTAAGGAAGAACTGGTTTTTTTCTATGAGTGCATTTCAGTTTAGGGCTGCTCCAACCTTGGCTGGCTGGAGAAAGTTTCATCCTCTCTTCTAAACACAGTTAATTCTTTTATAAATTAACTTACACACTGTCACAGCACATTACCTCACCTTGGAATATTTTTATTCTGAACTTGCCATGGCTGATGAATGGAACAATGCGTGGATTTTCTCTGGGGGTGTTTTATCCATAATGTAACCTATTAAAATCCAGCTGACTGCAGAAGAAATAGCTCTTCTTCAACAGGGCCTGGGTTACCCAGCGAAACCTGGATAATGAAGAACAGTTTATGGTAAAACTGTTAAATCAGCAGCTCTTGTATGGACCAATTCTGGGATTTCCTGTAATCACTGGAAATTGCCAGGCAAGGTGCCATGGGCCACGGGCTGGCTGGAAAGGAGGAGGGGAATGGCATGAAGCCACCTCGAGGGGTGACAAGGCGGCTGAGCCCTGACAGTGACGATGTCCCTGCCTACCTGCTGGGGACAGGGAGCTGTACCTGCTCCGGTGGCTGCTGTGATTTATTCCAGTGTTTTGTCCCTTGTTGTGGTGGGTGGGTGGTGGTGCCACAACCTTCCAAAAGTGTCTCTGTATGAAGGTGCTCAGCCACACACACAACACACACACACAGATAGCTGATGAGCTGTCTGACTGTAGCCTTAAATGGCTCCCTAGAAACAGAGACTAGACAGGAATAAAGGAATAAAGGAGGGATTGATTTGAAAGGCCTTCAGAGGTCACACTCTGGGCTCCAGAGGCTCCTGCCTCAGTGCATCCCAAAATGGACAATGACAGCTCCTGAGTTCTTCCCACTTTGATATCAGCATCAATTGCCCAAGCAGAAGCCAGGCAAGGATGGAATTTGCCCAAGCTTGCCCCCCTGTCCCCAAGATGAAGGTTTGCAGTTGTTGGGCCCAGGAGGGTCTGGGTGTCCTTGGAGAGCGAGCTGGAGAGGCTTTGTTATGTCAGTGTGAGCATGAGAGAACAGCACTGAACGAGCTCCAGGGAACTGCAGAGTTACACTGGGCACTGCAGGGTTGGAAACAATATAAAAGTTAAAACCTAAGGCAGCCCCATGAGCATGGCCCTTGGGTCCTCCAATGTTTCCAGAGACTCATTCCCACATTCCCAGAGGCAGACCCCTGCCAGGGACAGTGGTGGCTCCAGCTGAGGGCTTCAGGATGCCTCCGGCAGCACCAAAGCTCCTCGGGAATGTGGGGCTGGGGAAAGCCCTGGGCAGGAGGGATGAAGCCATGGGAGAGCCTTTCACCCAGCACTGCTCACCAGCAGCACCTGCCTTTGGCCTCCTCCTTCCCCCAAAGCACAAAGGAGATGCAAACCCCATTTCCCTCCCTTTCACACCTCTCTGAGTCAGGGAGGGGCCATTGACCCTTCCCCACCCAGAGATCCTCCCCTGTTGCCCCTGTTGCCTCCCCGGTTGCCCCCCAGCTGGTGCTTCCATACTGATCCCACCCCATTTCTTCCCTTTCCAGCCCCCATCACTTCCCGGGGTGTTGTTTCACTGCTGCGGGCAGCGACGAGGAAAAGCAGGTGGTAAATAGATTCATTTTCTGGAGCAAGGTTACCTGGAGAATGAGCACCGGAGGAGCAAACGGAGCTGTTTGAAGGACCACGGAGCTGTGGGGGACGTGACGGGCAAGGAACAACATCCCTCGGGTGGAGGAGGAGCAGCCCGGGGTTACCCTACCACCCACCAGGATGCCTCCAGCAGGTAAACTGCCCTGTGTCCGGGGCTTGAATTAGCCCTGGTGACACCCAGAGATGCTGCTGGCACTGCCACCGGCTCCGCTGGGTCACGCCAAGGTGCCAACTTCGGTGCCGTGCCTCAGTTTCCCGGCTCGTTCCCCCACGGCTGCTCTGCGCTGTCACAGCCCCGACTTGTCACACGTCCAAAGCACAGCGAGAATCTCTGCTGAGGGATGTAAATCCAAGTGAAACACTTCCTGCCCGTGTCTCCTGGGGAGAGCAGACGGTGATGAGCTCTGGCAGCAGAGCCCTGGCTGCAGGGAGGGCAGAGCCTGCTCCCGGTCCGGAGCATCCTGGTTTCACCCTCGGGCTGTGCTCGCTGTGGAGCCACGCTGAAAAATTCCTCCTCGCTTTCCTGCGCTGCCCGCAGCCGAGCTGGGGTGGGAGGCAGCCGGAGGGTGGTCGGAGGTGCCAGCCTGGAGGAGGAGGAGAGGGCAGCTGCCCCAAGGATTTAATGGAATTTTCCCCTGCGTTCATCCTGCTCATGGCAGAGCTAGCACAGCCTACGAACCTTCATCCCTCCTGCCCTGGTAAGGCGCGGCTTGAACTGCCCCAGACCCCATCCAAAACTTTCCCTTGAAGTGATTATCTCTGCCGACAGCTCCCTGGGACCATTCCTCCCATGGTTAATAAACACTTCCTTTTCCTCTGGTTGTAAATCTCTCCGGAGACAGGAGTTCCCGGGACAGGGCAGTGCCAGGGAGTGGGGCAGCAGTCACTGCTTCCCAAATCCCTTCTTAATTATGAACGATGAACTCTTGAAAATCTGACCCGGGGTGGCTGTTGTTGAGTCATCCTCTCTTTAATTGCTTACAAATATTGCACTGTCTCACAGTGTGGGCTGTAAATTACCAGCAAATAAAGTGTGGAAGCTGTTTTACAGCTAATATATTGTTTCTTGGGAAAGTTTGGGATTAAATGGATCTTCCTGCTGGGCTAACAGCCCCTTTCCCTGGGAGTTAGGCTGAGTGCTGGGATGGGGATTGCTGACTTCTCGCTGGACCTTGCCTGCCCCTTGCAGGTAAGAAGAGAGTGGGAAAACAAAACCTGGAGGCTTCCAGTCCATCTGCTGTGACAACGTCGGTGCCACTCGCTGAGCGCCTCAGGAGTGCCAAACACTATTTATCAATATTTCCCAATACCCCCTAAGGTGAGTCTTTCTGAAGATTTCAGTACGAGGGTTCATTAAGTGACTTCAAGTGAAAAAAGAAAAAAGTAATAAAAGCTGCTGTTCAGCAGTACAGATTTCCCCAGAGGCTGCTGTTATTATCGTCTTCCCAGTTATGAGTGATTTATTCTTAACGTTCCTGGCTTGGCACACACTGCAAATCATTGCTCCCGTTGTGAATGCATTCCAGCTCTCCTGGGACGTGGGGACACAGCCACCACAGGTGACAGCTTCCCTCTGCCTTCCTGGCAGTCCCCAGGGCCTGGGCTGTCCCTCTGCTCCCCACAAGCCCAGGACATCACCTCTCGCTGATGTCTCTTAAGCCTCAATCCCGGGGGATTAAAAATTATGGCAGGAATTTTTGAGATTTGGGGATGGAATTTGGAGGTCTCAGCTTGGCTGGTGCCACGTGGATTGTCACCTCCACAGCTGGTGGTGACCTGAAGCAGGCAGGATTCCTGCCAGCAGCCAGCCCTGCCAGGAAAATCTCCAGGAAAAGACTGCTGGAATTGCCCCCAGATTTAACCTCATTTATTAATTCCCATCTCTGGACTCTGAGGGCGTCTGTCCATCACCAAAATGCATCTGTCCGTCACCAAAACATATCTTAAATTAATTCCCACCTCTGGACTCCAAGGACATCTGTCCATCACTGAAATGCTCCTGTCCCAGGGGAAGGTGGTGAGAATTGTTTGGGAAATCTGAGGGAAGGGAGTGAAAGGCAGAAAACAGCAGCTGCAGGGCACCTTCCAAAAGAGATGGTGGCCAAGCAAAGGAGGGAAAAGGTGCCTCCCTTCCATGCCTTGAGCTGCTGGTTTCTTTTCCAGGCCCAGGATCAGATGAATGAAAGGGTTACAGAGGCGCTCAAGGCTGAGCTGCTGCAGCAGGAAAGTCCCAGCAAGGATTTGGCCCTGGCACCGCAGGTGACAGCTCAGAACTGCAGCAGGATCTCCAGTCACATTAAAATGACAAATTCCCAAGCACGAAGCGATGACTTGGATGTGCTTTGTGTATGAGTAACAGAAAAGTCGATTTCACATTGTTTCTAGATCATTCTCACAGTCAGCCTGGAAGGAAATGGAAGGAATTATTTGAAGCAAAGTGTCCATACACAAGAAATCAAGGTTATTTCAGGGGTTTATAACTTCCTGTTGGCCATCAGAAAACAGGAAGCAAAACCCACAGCAGCCTCTGTTGAACACCCCCAAGCCAATGGATATCCCTCCCTCTGGATATCCAGAAAAGCCAAATTAAGAGCTAAGAAGTGCTACAGCTTTTTTCCCAACCTCCCCCCATAAGTCCACAATGAAGGATAATTAATTGATGAAGGCTCTTGCTCTGCTAACTAAAATTAGCTTTTTATTTTCTTTTGGTGTGTACAACCTGCAAATTCTCAGCGATCCCAGGGGCTGCTGCTGGGGGATGGATCCTTGGGCAGGGGTCAGTCCTTCAGGTCTTTCCTGAAGCTGGTGGCACAAATGAGGGTTTTTCAGGATCAGCCAGCGAGTTTTGCTTCATTTTCAACTCCAAGTGCTCCTCAACTCCCTGAAAGGAGGTTGTAGATGAGTGGGGTCGGTCTCTTCTCCCGCTTAAGCACTGGGACAAGAGGAAATGGCTCCAAGTTGCAACAGGGAAGGTATATTTTGCTATTAGGAACAATTTCTTCATGGGAAGGGTTATCAGGGATTGGAACAGGCTGGATGGATGGAATCACCATCCCTGCAAGAGCTTCAAAAATGTACAGATGTGATGCTAAAGGGCATGGCTTAGTGGTGAACTGGCAGTGCTGGGTTAATGGTTGGACTCGATGGATTTAGAGACCTTTTCCAATCCTATCAATTCTGTGATTCCACCCTGAGCACCACCCTGGGGTGGAAGGAAGGACAAATGCCCGTGGCTCTGTCAGTCCTGCATCACTGGCTTTGAAGGCTTTGAAAAGTCCTTCACATTCCCCCTCCTCCCCATCTGCTTCAGACACCTCCACCTGGGAGTGTGAAGGGAAACCACAGCTCCTGAGGCACACAGGGATAAACTAGATGTATTTTTGTGTCAGGGATGGTGGATGGAGAGGCTGAGGTTGTTTTCTGGGGCCGTTCCTCACTCAGCATCTCCTGCAGAGCAGTCCCCTCACCAGGCACCCACATCAGTGCCTGGAAAACATTCCCCATCCCTCAGAAAAAGCCTGGTGCAGTCACTAAGCCACTTCCTCCACCAGAAATACCTGGAAAAGAGTAAAAAACGTGGAGAGGAAGGAAGCTGTAAAGGAGAGGAAGTTGTGAGGCATTCCCAACCTTGGCATGGAGACACTCGGGAGCTGGAAAGGCATAAAAGAGCATCTGGTCTTTGTTCACCCCTGGAGACGCAGCCCTGGCAAAGATAAGCATGAACAACAAAAGTTCCACCAGTCCTAGGTTTTCCTGGATGAGTGTTAAGGTTTTTATCCATAAGAACTCTGAATAGTGTGAAAATAATAACAGAAAACATTTTTGTGGTCTCCAGGGAGGAAGATGTACATAAAGTGGGTTTTCCTGGCCGGCTTGTGCTGGCAAAGAGCTGCCATCCTAATTCCAAGAGCCACCTTGAAGAAACATTGGAAGGAAATGTGTCCTTCCCTCCTTCCATCTCTCCTTCAGCTAATTTTGTGTTTCTCTTTCTGGCTGTGCTGCAGAGTAATGAACGTGGGTGATTTGCCATCAGATAAATTGCATGCCATTAGCTGCCTGTTTAGAGACCATATTTCCTCTTTGTGATGAGAGCTCAATATCTTCCCAGTGAGTTATGACTTGGAGATCTTCTAGACCTGGGCTGTAAGTACCAAGCAATTACGGCGCCGTAATTCCAGGGTGTAATTCCAGGGCTGCTCACTTCCTCTGCTACCCAGAGTCTCTTAAGCCTCCTCAGGTGGACTGGAGGAAGCTTTTCCAGGTTCAAAAGAATGGCTTAATGGCAGCTGTTTCCAGCAGCTCCCTTTTCCCTTCTCCTTTCCCATCCCCTGCCCAGTGATGCTCAGTGAGCTCCAGGGTTGCTCTTTGCAAGAGGAGTGTGCTGGAAATCACAGGGAAGCGGTCAGAATCTTGTGCCTACACACAAATTAAACCCTGGTGCTGCTGTCCCATCATGTCCAAGCTCCCCTGGAGGGCTGGCACAGCCAAAAGTCCCAGCCCAGCATCTCCACGGATGCAGGCCCTGCTCCCACCAGTGCTGGGTGCCAGCTCCAAAGCCTTGGGCAGACATCTTCCTGCTCAGGGCCACCTTCCCTGTTGGCACAGCAGAAAGAAAACCCTTCCTTCCCTTTAGGAAAAGCTCTCTGCCCTGGGACATGAGTCCAGAACCACATTTGCATCTTTAATAGAAGCGATTATTGAGCTCCAAGCTCCCAGTCCAGGCTGGAGCTTGGGGCGGTGGAACCTTCCCAAGCTCTGCAGGGAGCAGAGTCAGGAGCAGGTCCCAGCTCTGGCAGCAGCCCCGAGCACCAGCTCCCAGCAAACAGCCTCATTTGTGGATGATGGATAACATTAATTAAGGAAGAACGTTCCTGATGAGCAATGAAACAGCAGAGTAACCTCGGAGGGATGAATGGACAGATGGGTGCTGAGCACCACAAAGCCCTGATTTACCAGAGCTTCCTTTTCAGTAAAAATTATGAAAATGAGCTAAGCAGAAAACTTCCTGATTTTCTCTCTTTTTTATTTTTAGCAGCTCTTCTCACTCCTGACATCACTGCACCATCAGGCCTTGGAAACTCTCCCGACACACTCCCGAAGGCATCGTGTCCCTGACAGGCTTGGTGGGGTGACCCCACCTCTTCTTGGCTGGGGGGCTGCTTGTTTGCACCAAAATTGCTCTTTCCTTCCTAATACTTTAATCCCAGGTAAAGGACCCCATCCTGAGACAAATCAGATTCAGATTTGTCTCTCTGTTTTCCTTCTCCAGGAAAAAAAAAAAAAAAGACTATTCTTTGCAATGAGTTTTATTTTGAATGATCAAGCAACAGCACAAACCTACAGGAGATATTTCAGCCTCCCAAACTGCTGACGTTGAAATGTATCCAGGAGACCATACTGTGAGTATTTTAAATAGATCAAATAATCCTCGCTTTGCAAAGCCAGATTTTTCTGTCCCAGGCCCCAGGCAGGTGGAGTTCAAGTGAGTTTCGATGGAGCATTAATAGTGTGTTAATGAAGCCTCTCCCGCCGCTCGCAATCTTCAAAGGCACTCTTGTTTTTGAACTGTAATTGTCCACTGAGAAATGACAAAACAAACAGCAATTACACTGGAAAAGGGATTTTTAAAAAATTATGCCAGTAGGACTGGAGCTCATAAAGCAGCATTAGTGATATATACACACGGAACCGCTGCCAGTTGCTGGAGAACTGGAAGCACAGAAGAGCCTTGTTTTCCTGTTTTCCTTCTTTTGCCTTTTCTCGTTATTAAATTTTTTGCAGTGGGAGCGATGCCCAGGGATGGAGGCAGATGGAGCCTCTGCAGCCAGCCCCGCGAGGAGCTCCCAAAACATCCCCGGGTTGCGATGGGGACGGGGGCAGGTCCTCTGGCACCGCAGGAATTGCATCCCTGGAAATGCCAAATAACTGAGTGCCCAACGGGGCCATTCCAGCATCAGCCACCACAGGATGTGCCCCGAAACAGCCTCTCCAAAAAGGAGAGGTCTCACCCACCCTGGGGGTGTTTTTATTGGCACGATGCCCCCGATCCGTTATCTTTATTAGGATGGCTCTGTCCCTGTTTATGTGCAATCCGTGGAATTCTTTTCCTCGAGATAACAAAACCCTCCCCCGGATCTGCCGGGCGGAAAACTGCTGATAACAACACAGGGCCATTTATTTTGTGTGGGATTGTTGCAGTGAGAACCCCGAGCAGGCAGTAGTGGGCAATTACTGTCGGCTCTGACCTGCAAATGGGGAAAAATTCCCCTTCCTGGGAAGGAGAACGAGAAGTTATGGACTGGACTCAGTGCTGTGGCAAGGCAAATAATAATAATTCTCTGTGCCTGGAAAGGCTGAAGTGCTCCCTGCCTGCTCTGCCACATCTTTCCACCTTCATTTTTGGAGTGTTTCCAGTTTTGGAGTGGTTTCTCTTTATTTTATTTCTCTGAAATGCACTTTTTTTTAAAATTAAAAATGGAGTTTATTGTTGAGATGTACCCTCCTGTAATTTAAGTAGCTTGTATAAAAACATCAAGCAGCACATGGATGCTGTCAGCTCTGTAAAGAAGCCCTAGAACCATGGAAGTTTTAGTGGCTGAAGGGGTGGATCCAGCACCTCCCCTCATCCCTACCCTCCGGAACTGCAACCAAAATAAATTCATTCTGCAGTAACATTTCCCAGTAATTTAATCTTTGCAAACCCCAGGAATTTGGGATGAGGAAAAGGGGAAAAGCTCCTTTGCCTTTTCCTGCCTGCAAATAAATCCTAAGTATTATATTAATTTTAAACCCATAAAGAATATGAAAAGCGGGAACAAAGCACTCAGCTCCCTCCTGGTGGATAGTGCTTATCTTGTTTAGGAAATCAGCTTTAAATGCATGCTCAGATAAGCTATTTTTTTCATCTGTGGCTAGCACATTTTAAATGGTTTTATTTAACTAATAAAACCCATTTTTGGTACTGGTTTTTGGGCATCTTAAATTGAAAACCAATTTCCATCCAAATAGACCACGGCACACGGTGTGAGTCCAAAATTAATAATCATCTCATAAAGAAGAAATACATCATTCCCTATATTACAACATAATAAAATGCAAACACAAAGAATTGCTATAAATGTACATTAAGCTACATAATTGCTTAAGTAACCTCCCACATACAAAGTGTTTTCTTCTGTTTAGCAAAACAGAGGAGTTTTAGAAGAATCAAACCTGCAGGTTGGTGGTTACCAATAAAGAATCAAGTTATGGGAATAAATAAAATGCACAAATGAGAAACAAGATTAAAAGCTGGTAATTTAAACCGAGCTTTCTTCTTTGCTCATTCAAACCATCATTAAAACAGGGAGCGGAAATAAATCGTCTCTGAATTTTCAGCTTTAAACTCCTTCCACCCCAGGAAAAGCTTGGGAAGGGCGAGAAGCAGCCCTGGGATGCTGAGGGATGCAGCTGGAAGTGGTGGGACAGCGGCAAGGCACCTCAGGATGGTGCTGAACTCTCATGGATTAAGAAACCTAAATTACAGGTGCCTAGAATGGATTAAAAAATCCAAACGGCGAGAGCCCAAAGCTGCCCAGGGTCACTCAATCCTCCCCAGCCCCAGCTCCATCCAACACCACGTGCTTGGAGAGGCACTTGTTGTTCCTGACTGCCAGGGTCAAGGAGAGAAAGCTGGGATTTGGGGAGAGCTGGGGTGCAGAAAAGCAGCAGACTTGTGGTTGATGCTCCATTTCACTGCACATCCCATGGGGTTCAGGCACTGATGGGTGGCCCAGAGCCCTGGGGTGGGGAGATGGGATCCTGGCCTCCTGCAGTCACCAAATCCATCCCTTCCCGAGGTTTTTATGGGTAGGATATGTGAGTTTTGTAGGAAAACGTTAACAGGGATTCTCAGGAGTTGGCGTTCCAGGGGCAGGGTGGGGTGAGAAGGGGCAGCAGCTGTGCCAGTCCCACGGCAGTGCCCCAGCTGGAAATCCATCCCTCCTGGATGGGAGATGGATCCACCTTCCTGCTGCCATCACTGCCAGGATGCTGTGGGGAGCCCAGGGATGCACTGGGATCACAAAGTCCCACAGCATCACCCGTGCTGGGACCCCTGGCACATGGATTTGCCACCACCTGGGGGTTTCCCACAACTGTGGAGCAGTGAGGGCTTCAGATCCCTCCATGCCAGGCTCCCATGGCCCTCCCCGCTGCTCTTGAGGAAGAGGAGTTCTTTTGGAGTGGATGGAGAGAAATCTGGGAGATTTCTTTTGGAGTTCTTTTGGAGTGGACAGAGAGAAATCTGAAGAGAATATTTGGGATTCTAGCAAGACCTGAGGCAGCCTGGAGGGCGTCCAGGGTCGTGGTGGGGCACCTCCCCACTGGCTGTGGCAGCATCCTGGGAAGACACACAGAAAAAAATCCAATTCCTTCCTGGCATGTCTGGCTTTGACTCCCTTCCAGAGCCCACCCCCACTCCTCAGGAAGCCAGAGCATCTTTCTTTCATATGAAACAGAGAAGCTCAGCAAAATGTAGCAATAATGTGTTGTTTTCTATTCCACTGCTCAGCGAGGAGCCTCTGGGGATGGCAGGGAAGGAAAGGGACCTCAAAATAGCGGCAGACACTCTGTGCAGTTGGAGAAGCTTTCCGGAGCACAGAAATCCTGAAATAGAGCAAACATTCCCCTTCCCTATTCCTATTCCAAGGAAAGGGCTCAGGTGAGAGCAGTGTGAGGTGCCCTATGCTTTTGTTTGTTTGGGAACAGCTCCCAGTACCTGCTGGGAAGAGGCAGGGGGCTTCAGAGAGGCATCTCCCATCATCAGCCAGCTGAGAGACCCCATGGCCTCCCCGGTCACCTCCGCTTGGGAAGTGGGGACACTTCAGCTGCCCCCCTCCCACGTGTGGCACAGCCTCCTGTCTTGGCATGGACTGCTGCATCCAAACTGGGCTTTGGCAGGTGCTGGGTGTGGGGGAGAGGCAATCTCTGAGCAAGTCACCCGGGCCAGAGAGAGAAATCCTAAAAATGCTGCTGTCGCCTCTGGGAGACATATTGCCACAGCCGAGCTGCCTCCAGGAGCAGAGCATCCTCTGAGGATCTCAGAGGTCTTTTCCAACCTCAGTGATTCCGTGGCTGGCACAGGACTGCTCCAGACCCTCGGTGCTCGGGGACAGCCAAGGGACAGAGCCACCCATACCCACAGTGTCCCCAGGCTCTGTGCTGACCCCAGGGCACAGGGGAGGCAGGGCTGGTCTCCAGCCCCCATTTGAAGCCTGGTGCCTGCAGTGGGACCACACAGAGCTGAGCCTGCCTGTGGTGCTGACTCCTTGGTGGATCATAGAGACGTCACAGCAAAAAGCTGGAGAAAGCAATTCATTTTTTAACTTGTCTTCAATTGTAATAATTAACTTCATTTCTAAAGGGAACTTCTGTAGCTTCCCAGGAGAAATTCTTGACAAAGAATGTAAACATGAAAAGATGTTTTGGTAAGGTGCTTTCCTTGACCAATAAAAGAGTTTTGCGTTTGTTTGTTTTCATGCTTTGTGTGACTGTGCTGGACAGACAGAACTCAGTCAGACAGACAGACAACCTCCAGCTGAAAGGCTGGAGAGAGAAAAGATTTGCTCTCTGTTTTCTTGATGATATCTTTATATAAATAAAAAGCCTTCTGAAAAATCTACGAACATGGAGTCATTTATGGACCAGCCTTAGAAACAAGGCAACATCATTTTAACACCTGACCTGTCCCCTCCATCTGTTCCCTGCCATGGTTCCCAAAGGAGACCTTGAGCTTCATCCCTTCTCCCCATCCTCCTCCTGCCCCCAGGAAAGAGAGGAGATGCCTCCAGCCAGCACAGAGAAAGGTGCCCTGTAGCCAGGGCTGTTTGTGGGATAACAGAAAGATGAGGAGAGTCTAAATCCTTCTGCTGGAGCACCAAAGCAGAGATTTGGGAGGGGTCAGAGGCCCTTGTGCACCATCCAGCCTTGGGAAAGGCTCAGCCCCAGGAGGGAGCAGAGCCCACGGCAGGGTCCCTGCCCGAGGAGCTGGCAGCAGGGAGGAGCTGCTGCAGCTTTGGGTGCCTGCCTGACTCGGGCTCAGTCATTTCCAAGCTCTTCCCATCGCCTTGTTAAACCAAACTGGGCATCAGCTGAAGGCGGCAGCACTGGCACCAGCTGTCCCAGGTCCCAAATGAGCCTTGTTTGCCGTAGGAGGCACCAGCTCAAGGCTTTCTTTGTCTTGCCAAGAACAAGTGCTAAGGCAAAGCATGGGCCTTGTGCTGCCAGGAGGTACAAATTGGCACCCTTCAGCCACCCTCAAAATAACCCAAACTTGTGTGACATAACAAGGTGATTAAATCAGAGGAGAAATTCTGCTGCTGGAAGCCAACAGGACGCGGTGACATCAAAAGATTTTCAAATCTCAGCTCAATTAGGGGAAGGATGGAGAGGGTTTTGGGGAGGGAGACATCTGCATGGGCTTCCCAGAGCTCACGGTGCCGTGCCAGCAGTGCCAGGCTGGGGCAAGCAGGGGGTCTGCATTTACCCACACCTGCAAGTGCTGGGAAAACACAAAGATTGCCTAATATGCCTGATTCCACTCATTTTCAGCCCCCCAACTCATTAGGGGGTGCGAGGACACTGCTTCCATGGGTCAGTGGCCCCCTCCCACACCGACTGCCCACGTGTTCTCCTGCTGCCACACCCTTGCAGTAGAAAGTGGGTGTGCTAAAGCAGCTGTTAATGCAGACAGGATGGGCTCTGGGAGCAAAGAGCATTTTGGCTGAGAGATTTTGCTTCTGCTTCACCACGCAGGGGAAAAAAAGCCAGGAAGATGCTGCACAGCACATGGGTCTGGCATGAAAGGGAGGGAATTTGCCAGGAGGGTGGGAAGCACCCACACAGCGTCCCAGGCTGGAGCAGGAGAGCAGCTCCACACCACGATGCAGGAGAACATCAGCCAAGTACCAACACGTGGGGGAGAGGTGAATCCAACCTGCTCCCGACACCAGCTGAGATCCCAGGGCATGTCCCAGCCCTGCACTGCTTGGGGAGACCTTCAGGGAGCTGCAGGGCTCCCCCAGGCCCTCTGCCTCCATCCCCCTGTGCAGACACATCCAGCAGGATCTCGATGACCTTCACGGGGCTGTCTCTGCTTGGCCAGCTCTCATCTCCCATGGTTTGGTGCCTCTCCGGTTCCTGCCATGCAAATGGAGGGGTGGTTAAATCTTTGGCCAGCAGTAATTCACAGCCAGACAGCGCCAGGATTGACGATAACAGAGGAGTTTGAAATCCAATAGCCCCTAAACACTTTCAGGTGCTGCCTTTGCCTTTCTATCTCCAGGCTTCAGGGACAAATAATTCCTTACAATCTGTGTTCCCAGCTCCTCTCGCCTGAACTCCGGAGGAGGCTTTCACTCAGGTCTAGCACAACACACAGCCATTCGTCATAAAATTATTTTCATTCATTTATCTCCATTCTGCCTTTTCAAGTCCTTTCCTTGTGTGCTACTTGGGCCAAATTCCCAATTCCCTGAATTTATTATCACTATAAAATGGTTGCCTGCTCCACAGCATGACCTAGACACGCACCCCACCGCGATGCTTTAAAGGCCTTCGTCTGTTCCTATGGCAACTGGAAAGGGAGGCAAGCACTGCAGCCAGCACTGGGATGGATCCTGCATGGATGCTGCCATCCCTTCCTGGCTTCCAGGAGACCACAACAACACGGGAGTGTTGGCAGTGCTGGAACAAGCAGGGCAGGAACATGTTTTCCTGGTGTTTTCTGTCCCCTGCTCACCTTGTAGCAGCTCTGCTGTGTCCACACACGGCCAGGAGGATATGGAAGTGCTGGAAGGAGCTCAGCTTGTCCAGAGGGACAGAGGTTGAAGCTGGGATTGGATGCGATAGAGATCCAGGCACAGGGGCCTGGCAGCCCACGGTGACATCCAGCTGTGGCCCTGCTGGGCTGGTCACTCTGATGCCCACTCTGTTTGTCCTCCAAGTGAAACACCTCACACAAACTCACTCCCTCCAAACCAGGCAGCTCTGCCCCAGAAAGCTGCTGCTGCAAATCCTTCTGCCTTCAACCTGTTGATAGACACTGAGGCCTTTCCTTTCATTTACTGATGTTATTCTCTTTTAATTCTTTATTAATCAATTCCCACATCAGCCACTCCATCAGTCTGCCTGGCATCGAAGTGGAGCTGACAGGCCTGTAATTATCCAGGTCATCTCATTTATCCTTTTTAAACATTGGCAGAGATCTCACCTGGGAAATCAGCAGAGCAGATTCAGTTCTTGCTTTTGACACAGACACGAGTTTGGTTTTCCTCCTGTGATGGGTCCCAGCCCTCAAGCTGGGGATCCTGTGGGAGCTGCTAAACCAGCTGCCATGGGCACTATCACTGTCTCCTGCAGCATCCCAGCTTTCATTTAAGACTGGGAAAACAGCAGGGAAAGGCTCTCTGCAGAGCAGGGACTTGTCCCTCTGCCGCTCACCGAGCACAAGCTGAGCTCCAGGGAAGGCAGCTCTCAGCTGTCACCACATTACATAGCTCTGGGAAAGCTCAGGATGCTTTCCCCCATTTTCCACCTTGAAAAAAGCTGTTAGAAAATAAATGAAATTTCAACAAGTGGGGCAAATTTGATTATTTCCTTCTGGAAATAAGCCAAGGGGAGCTACATTTTTCCCTACCCTGGCTGGTCCTGACCTGATGTCCTCATGTGGCTCAGGGTGACAGCCCACAGGAGCATCCCCACTGCTGGCCATGGCTGTGGGCTCAGCCCCGAGGGGAAGGTGATGGGTAGGACCCCCTGCGTCCCCTTCCTTCTGAGGGCAGTGATGTTGGGACCAGGAACCATCCCACAAGGATTCACAGCTGCTGAGCTTTCCCTGGTCCATCAAAATCCTGTGAAGCTGCAACAGCCCCCAGGAAAATGAGTAAAACAGCATTTGCAGGCAGCAAACATCCGTGCTGGGCTCCTGCAGCAGGTAACTTACAGCACCTATAAATCTGTGTGCAGCATCTTCTGAGGCCAGGCTGCTTTTAACACCCATCAAAAGACACTGGAAAAATTGAAAGGAGATGGAGAAAAGAGGTAATCCTCTGGAGATGAGCCCTAGCTGTGTGCAGGGGAGGCAGCACACTCACACAGCCCAGCTGCCTCTGATCCAGCTCCCCTTTGCTTCCAATTTTACACTTTGGAAGGATGCTGCTTATTCAGGCAGAGTCTTCAGCAACTGGCTCAGCCCCTGGGCTCCTGCTGCAGATGGTGCAAAGCACCGGAGAGAGGGTTGGGAAAAGCTTCCCCTGTGTTGGCAGCCGCACCGTCGTGGCAGCAGAGAGGGGCAGAAAAGCCTCTGCTCGCTGCCATCTGGCAGCCAGAGCTTGGGGAGCCAGGCTGGAGGTGAAGGGGAAAGGAATTTCTCTGTTTACTCGCTTGTAGGAAGCGAGAGGAGGTTGAACTGGGAGCAAGAGCCTGTTTGGCAGCCTGACCAACACTGGTGAGCCACACTGGCGAGATCTGCTCACCTCTGCCAGAGCTGCTGCTGGTGAAATCGCAGGGTGCTTTGGTGCTGGGATGGACTGGGAGCCAGAGCACCAGGCTCTATCCAATGTTTGTTAAACCCCCTCTGGGAAGCAGCTTTATACCGAAGGATTTGCGTGGGATTGCTGCTCAGCAGTGCAAGGGTTTGTTCTGAGCAGGGGGATACCAGGGGATGAGGAAACACAGCATTTTAAAGCCCTAGGCTGCCCAGAGCTCCCTGGCATTTCCCTCTTGCCGCTGCTTTGTAATCCTGGTTTGTGCTTCCCAGCCTCCCAGCAGGTCCCAAAGGCCTGGAGCCAAAGGGCAGTCGGATGTGTGGAGGAGGTGATCCCTCCGTGGGGATGCTCTGCAGGGAGTGCTCAGCACTGCTGCGAGGAGGCAGCAGCAAACCCCACTGCAGCCTTTTCCAGCCGGGAAAGCTTGGAAAAGGCAACAGCCTCCAGGGAAGTGCTTGTGTGCAAGGAGGCTGGAATTTGGGTCAAGGAAGGCATCAAGTCAGCTGCCTGCCCTCGCCCCACCTGAAGGCAGATTTGGAGGGTCCTTGGGCACGGGATGGGATCCTTGTTCCAGGGCAGCTTGGGGGGCACCATGGGGATGGTCCCACCCAACACATTGAGCCCCAGGTGTGCAGAGCTGGCACCGAGCTGGCAGGTGAGGGAGTGGCACCACTGCACGGTGACATGTCCCACCAAGACTGCTCAATGTCACACTCCTGCCCGTGCTCAGGCTACTTCATTTGTCACCTCTCCTGGCTCTGAGCTGCTTTCCAAGTGACCTTGGGGGCTCCTCTCCCTGTTTACTGCCTTCCCTGTCCCTTCACTACAGCAGTAGGCTGCTCTCTCTCCAGCAGTACGGGGGGATGGCTGGATGCAGCACGGACACCAGAGGTGGAGGAAGCCCACCAGGATCCTCCTTGGCAGGGGAGGGAGTGCAGGAGCACAGGACCACAGCCCAGAGCAGAGCAGCTCCACCAGCACCGCAATCCAAGCTCCCACTGGAGTTTGGAGAACACCCTGGGCACGGTGAGGACAAACACCAAACACTCTCTGAGTGTGGCAGCCAGCACTTCCACAGCTCCCTATTCCCAGCACAACAAACCCCATCACATCTCACAGAGGGAGCCCAGTGCTGCCTGAAAGGCCCTCAAAAACCTTTGTTCAATACCTGTGTGGTTGTTAAAAAGCCTGGCATTGATTCTCTTTGCACATCTCCGCCAGCCCATCCCTCCCCGACCTCCCAAACCCCAGCGCCAGGATCCCTTTTTGTTTGGCAGCAGTTTATGTAACACACTCAGTGCATCAAAACTGTGCAGAGGCACCTGCAGAAAGCTCTTCTGAGCACACCTAAAGCTGCTCGTTCACCAGATGGGAGATACAGAGCACAGACCACTCACAGGGATTTTACAGCCACGTGTGATCTTTGCTCGCGGGCCCTGGCAGTACCCAGCAAAATTCCCAGGAATTCAGGAGTGCCAAGGATTTAACAGCTGCAGGGATGGAGCTGTGAAAAATAAATGGGCTTTGTTTGGTAGCCTCCTGCCACTTGTGTGAAACAAAGTGGTTTCAAACATCACGGCTTTTAAAGATGGGTGTTTTGAAAAGAAAGAAGTGAAGGAGATTTTCAGCTGATACTGAGAGGGCAAGATGAGCTTGGGAAGAGCTGGGGAAGGATATTGAGGCTTTGGAAATGCCTTCTTCCTTCCCACAGCAGCAGTGGGACAGACTGAAAGAGCCTTCAGCCTCGCAGGGTCTGCGTCACACACCCCTGTGCTGGCCTTGGGGGGGATGTGACCCCCATGTCACCTCTCCGAAGTGCCAGGGTTTTGTGCAGGAGCACTAAAGATTTAGGGCAGGAGCAGATGTGTGTGGGGTGAGCATCAGGCTGGGATTTGGGGTAGGATGAAGAGCCTTGACCCCATCAGGCAGCTGCTCACCTGTGGAAACACAGCCCAGCCGCCGGAGGAGGCATTTCCCTTATTTACAGCAACTTCCCGGGACCCCAGGTCAGAACTGAAAGTGGTTGCTTTTGGAGAAGCTATTTAGACCTCTACAGAGGAACACACACCATCTCTATAAATTCCAGCAATGTCGAGGGCAGCAGGATCAGAGAATATGTCCTGACCATGAATCCATCAATCTCTTCAGGAAAGAATCAATTTTTATGTGCTCGTAGCTGTGGGGATTATTGTTGACCTTGTGCGATCATAAATAGAAGGCACTTTTGGCACAGTCCCTGCTTTCATCTGGCTCCTCTCTCTTCCTCTCTCTCTCCACCTCCCCATTTTTGGAAGGTAACTGCCTACTTTGCACCTGCCTACAGCAACCTCCTTTGGAAACATCCATGCATCTTTATCTGCTAAAGGCAGGATCATACCAGAGTATCGCAGAGCGGTTTGGGTTGGAAGGGAGCCTAAAGCTCATCTCATCCCCCCCCCTGCCATGGGCAGGGACACCTTCCACTAGCCCAGGTTGCTCCAAGCCCTGTCCAACCTGGCCTTGGACACTTCCAGGGATGGGGCAGCCACAGCTTCTCTGGGCACCCTGTGCCAGGGCCTCCCCCCCCTCCCAGGGAACAATTCCTTCCCAATATCCCATCTAACCCTGTCCTCTGGCAGTGAAACCATTCCCTGTGTCCTGTCCCTCCCTGTCATTGTCAAAAGGTGCTCCTGTATTCCATCTCCTGCCCAGGAATGCAGTGCTTGGATTCACACGAGCAGGACACGGCTGAGGTGGGTGAGTGGGGCACAGGGCAGCCTGGACGTGCCCCAAAACCATTCCCATCCTCGTTTGCACCTTCCCACAGCTGTGCTTTTTGCCACTCTGCACCTGCAGATGCAGGACCTGAGCAGGGAGCTGTGGGAATCACTCCCCAGCTCTGCCCTCCTCCCTCCAGCCCTCAGAGCTGCAGGACCCCACGAAGATTGGCCACTTCCAGTCACAGTCATCGTTAACTCATGGAAATAAAGAAGTGAAGGAGATTTCCAGCTGAAACCAGAGGGCAAGATGAGCTTGGGAAGAGCTGGGGAAGGATATTGAGGCTTTGGAAATGCCTTCTTCCTTCCCACAGCAGCAGTGGGACAGAGTGAAACAGACTGAAACTCGTGGAAATTGGGTGAGGCAGTGGGGCAGCACAGGTCCCTCAGCCAGGGGCTGGGGGCACAGAGCAGCCAGCCCTGCTCATTCTCTGGAGACTCAGCCCAGGGCTGCCTTTTCCTTCTTCTCCAGCACCCAACCAATCCACCAAATAAACGAGGAAGCAGCAATTAGCCAGGACTCTCCATCAGCCTGCTAACCCCCCTCTCCCAAGTGGAAGCTCACAGGCCTCCCTGCCAGCTCCAGAGAACAAGACCACCAATAATTGTTCATCCTCTGCTCCTCCCCACCTGCACCCCCCAAGTCAGCCTGAGCTTCCCAAAAAACCAAGGGCAGGCTCCTCCATGGGCAGCTGGGGCAGGGCATTGCTGTCACACCCTGCTCTGACCTGGGCTTCTCTGTTCTCCCCACACATGAGGACACTCCACAGCTTCTCCCCAGAGCATCTCACCTCACTGCTGGTCAGAGGAATGGCAGGATTTGTCTTTACAAACAAACTGTGGGCCTGCTGGTAGATAAAACCAGCACTGAGAGATAAAAGAAACAATGAGAAGGGTTCCACTGATTGATGAACGGGGGAAAAAAAGATATTTGCCTTTACAAACAATCTGTGTGTCTGCTGATAAATGAAATTGGATATTGAGAGATGAAAGAAACAATGGGAAAACCCATAAATTCCATTAGAATTAAAAATTAAAAGGGGAGATTACACATTAGAGGAGAGTCTTAGGTATTAGGCATTCCGGGAAGTCTGTACCTCTCAAGTACCTCAGGCAATGGGGAAAGAGAGAGGGAAATGTGGCCAGGAAATTGGGATAAAAAGGAGGATGAGTCCTCCAAAAATTTGAGAGACCCCAGGGGAATGCCCCATGGCCTCTCCCTTTATTTGAATAAAGTAACAGGACTCCTCTGTCTCCTTTGTGGACATAAACCTCTGGTGTTTGTGGATTAATTTTCCTGACACTGGGAGCATCACAGCAGCTTTCGGCTCTGGGATGAGCCATGAGGCTGGATCGTGTTTCCCACAAAGCATTGTACCCTTACAGATCCCACAGGATGAGGTGAGGCACAGGTTCTGTGAAACTACTGAGGGGGAAAAAAAAAAATATATATATATATATATTTTACAGACCCATCTCCTGCACAGGCAGGCAAGTCTTTGAAAGCTGGAGTGCCTTGTAAAATCTGGGTCAGTTTTGTGAGATTATTTTGAAGGAGTGGAAAATCATTCTGACAACATCAAACTTCCCCATTTTGGAGGGATTTTTTTTTCTCCCCCTCTGAATAAAGTGCCTTGGAATGACTTTTAGTTCTTTATAATCTAGTGAAGTTAAATCAAAGTTAGACCCAAATAAAAAGCCCCAAATGATTGGTGACAGAGCTGTGAACTCTGTCTGTGGAGCCAGTGGGAGCAGCCGAGTCTCTCACCCAGGCCAGCCCTGCCACACCTCATTAAGTGAGACAGTTCCATCACCCCTTCCCTCGCCCCTGCTCCTCCTCCAGGCCCAGCTCCCTTCTCTTTCCAGGCCAGCAGACACAGAGAAACAGAGTCCAGGGAGTTGTGTTCCCACCTGCCAACCACTGATGCCCTGTTTATGGGATGGGGATGGGAAAATATTTGCATGATGGAAGAGCAGCACCCCCAGCACGGGGAGGAAGCTGCCTGCACCCTGTCCTCAGCAGGAGGCACTGCCCCATGCCCCGAGGGATGGTCCTGCTGGCAGAAACCCCCCCACACATCCCCAGCCCATGCCAAAGCCACCACCAATGTGTGTGACAGCTGCAGCACAGCGTGAGCACCCTGGGCACCACCAAGGGTTCTCTGCTTCCCTGGAGATCCCACCCGGATCAACACCATCGCCTTCCCTCCCTCCACTCTCCCAGGAGTGACTGACCCCATTCCCTGCCGTGACCTTCCCTAAGCGCAGCCTGAGCAGAGCAAGGCAGGGCTCTGAGTGGAGAGGTGGCAAATGGGGTGACAAGGCCACCCCGTGGGCAGGACATCCCCACTGATCCCCCAGGGTGGGCAGGGGATCACCACTGATCCCTCAGGATGGGCAGGGGATCACCCCAAATCCCTCCGGGTGGGCAAGAGATCACAACTGATCCCCCAGGGTGGTCAGGGGATCCCCACTGATCCCCCAGGATGGGCAGGGGATCACCACTGATCCCTCAGGATGGGCAGGGGATCACCCCAAATCCCTCCGGGTGGGCAAGAGATCACAACTGATCTCCCAGGGTGGGCAGGGGCTCACCCCAGACCCCTTGGGGTGGGAAAGGGATCACTACAAGCTCCTCAGAGTGGGCAGGAGATCAATCCAAACCCCTCGGGGTGGGCAAAGGATCACCTCAAATCCCTCGGGTTGGGCAGGGGATCACCCCAGACCCCTCGGGGTGGGCAGGGGATCACCCCAGACCCCTCGGGGTGGGAAAGGGATCACCCTAGACCCCTCAGAGTGGGAAAGGGATCACCCCAGGCTCCTCGGGGCGGGCAGGGGCTCACTCCAGACCCCTCGAGGGCTGCAGCTGCCCCATCTCTGTGAGGTCCTGCTCCTGCAGAGAGGGTCCCCAGCCCAGGGTGCTCCCAGGGCTGCCCCCTCCAGCCCTTCCCCGCACGGCTCAGCAGGCTGTTCGCTGTGAGGACAGCAGACAGAGCAGGTGATAATTTCATTTCCCTTGCAAATGAGCCCACATTCCTTCCCCATCCCCAGCGCCTCCTCAGCAGAGCCGTCATCCCCACCCCACTCCCTTCAGCTCATCCCCCAGCCCTGGCAGATCCATTTCCATCTCACGAGGAGCCCTCGCTGTGTTCTCCCCACCTCACTGCAGGCAGGTTTGCTTCCCAATGAAGTTATCACAGTGAACCATCAATATTAACAACTTGCTTCTCCGGCAGACGAGGCTCCCTGAGCCATCATCCTCCTGAAGTCCATCACGTGCCTTAGGATGGGATAATGCAGAAGGTGCCTGGTATGGAAAAGGGGCTTTGTGGGTGTGGGAAAAGGGCTGAGGTCTGAGATGTGGGTGCGCGAGAAACTGGAAAAGCCCAACAGGTCCCATCCCAGCAGCAGGGCCCCTCAAATCCCTACCACTCCTCCCTGTTTTATAGATTTTATCCCTATTTCCCCATCCCTTGCCTTCCTACTCTGCAGCTTTCCCAACCCCACTGCTACCCCAGGCAGGCTGGGGGTCCAAAATCAGCCAGCCCAAACCCACAAGCTCTGCCAGGCTCCAGTTGTAGTTTTGCAGTATTTCAGCAGCCCTGGGAGCTCTCCTGGTCTCCACAGACCATTCCCCAGCACTAGTGCTCTAAACTACACCATGGCTGGAGCAGAGTAATTAAAAGCAAGCCTGAAACCTTCCCAGGGACCTCAGAGCAGAACCCAGGCTGCAGAAAACTCCAGAAAACAAAGACTGGAAGCTCCTGAGTCCCCTCCTGGTCCGGAGATGGGTGCAGGCACTGGATGGGGGTCACAAGGGGCAAGCACAGAGTGATGCCACCTCCTGAGGTGCCACCTGCCCTGGGATCCCCACTGGGGTTAATGCACAGACCTCGATGGCATTGATTCAGATCCCAGCAGTCACTGACCTCCCAGAGAGCTGGGATCCTGTGCTGCCTTGGCTGGGAATGCTGCAGGGAGTAGAGAAGGTGGGGGGAGTCCTTCTGCCCCCCCAGAGCTCTCCTCACCCCGACCCAGCCCAGCCCACTGGTGCCAGCCCCACACCTCTGCCCTGGATTTTTAAGGCACTGGGGAGCCCTGGGGCACCAGAGATGGGCTCCATCCTGCCCCCAGCCCTCCTGCCTGCAAAGCAGATGGGGACCAGGAAAAGCCAAGAGAGCCAGCAGGATCCAGCCCCACTTTCCTTAATTTCTGTTGAATAATTAAACCCTGGGAAGTTAATACTTTCTGCTTAAAAAACACCAATTCCAGTGTTTGTAATTACTGTTTTATGGAAGCATTAAAAATTAAAGGGCATCCTGAGGTTACAGTGAACATGAGAGCTGTGTTCAGCCCCAGCGAGGGCAAGCTGAGCTCTTGGGCACCAGCTCAGCACTGGGGGGGCACAATCCCTCAATTTTCCCCCAAAACCGGGGGGTCTGGGCCACAATCCCCCTCCCAGCCCAGCCCAGGCTGGCTCCTGAGACTCCAACTTCCTCCCTGAGGAGGGGACCCCTGAGAGCCCCCAAACCATCACCCCTGTTGCTGTCAACACCCCCCAAACTCTTCCCATAGGGCACATAGGGATGTGGGGAAAAGTGGGGAGGGGACATGGAGCTGTTTCTCCTGCACTGGGGGTGTTGGGCAGGTGACCCTCGGACCCCACACCTCACATGTGCCAGCCAGGGCTGTGCCAGGAGCAAAGCTGGAAGGGCCAGAGGCATCCTGGAGCATTTGAAACTGTGTGGCACAGAGAGCATGGCCCGAGGAAAGGGTGACAAAAGCCACCTCGGTCCCCACCGAGGACACCTCCCTCTTGAAAAGGAGAGGCTGAGCCCGAGGGTGACATGGCCTCTCCTGTTTTCCCAAAGTCCTGTTTTGGGAAGCAAAACAAACCCAGAACCCAAAGAGGAGATGCTTCACTGGCTCTGAGTGGGGAGGGAGAGCAGTTCAGTGCTGTTCCCATCACCTCGGTGTTGCCAAGCCAAGAGCATCCCCCATCCCTCCTGCCTCTCCTGCCCACCCTGATCCAGTCCTGCTCTTCGACTCTCATCCCAGTCCTGCTCTTCGTGTAACTCCTCCTGGGAAGTGCCTCGTGCTGCAATTCCACCCTCAGCTGCTTCAGTGCTCCTGTGCATCACAGGCCTGGCCGCTGGCACTTGTGTGGCTGAGAGCCCAGACACATCCAGCAGCTCCTTCCCCACCACGTCACTCCAGTCTGGGCTGCTCTCTGGGCTTCTCTCTCCCACAGTTTGGGGACTTGTTACTCCAGTTTGACCCCTGCTCCGTGTGGGGGATGCAGTGGGGCTCAGCCCTGCTCTGGAGCTCCCAACTGTCCCAGCCACCCCACGCCACATGGATCACCATCCCCACCACCCAGCGACCAGCGGGATGCCCCCATAAACTCCCAAACTGGTTTCCATGGCAGTCAGCTTCCGACTCTCTCCTCAGTCTCCATGGCAATAACTCTCCTCGCTCCCCATCCAGGGTGGTGGGGCACTGCCAGGGGTTCCCCCAGCAGCTCCCCCAGTTTTCCCCAGCAGCTCTGCCCTGCCAGCAAACCACTACCACCAGTGTAGCTCCCTCCACTCCCACGGAGACTGTCGGGTACCTGAGCAGCCTGGATGAGGCACAACCTTCCTAAAACTCCATGAGAATTCAATCTCCTTCCCTCTGCCTGCCCCTCACCCCCATCCCTGCTGGTTTCCTCTGCTGTCTGCTGTGCTGGGGCTGCCTGGCAGGTACTTGGCGCTCACCCAAGCCGAGGGCTGCAAACCATCCCCGCGGCAGCAGAAGGAGACAAGCTTTGTAAAAGTGACGCACGGCAGATGCAGATTAATTTTATTTTACAGTCCTGCTGAGGCTTTTGAGCGAGTCACTGATACGGGACTAAAAATACCACCAGGGGCTTCGAGTTTTTATTTTTCCTGTTCGACAACACTTCCAACAAAAACACGCAGCCGAAATAGCCGCTACAAAAGAGGCTGAGCCCCTGGTGGGCGATGGAGGAGCTGGGGGTGGGCAGGTGAGAAGGCTCTGCCTGTGCTGGGCGGCCAGAAGAGGAGGAGGAGGAGGAGAAGGAGGAGGAAGAGGAGGAGGAGAAGGAGCATCACCCTTCCTCTGCAGCAGAACAGCCTCCCAAGGAAGTTAACCCTGGGATCTGTGGTGCACAAGTTCCCTGCAGCTTTGGGTAATGCTGAGCCAAATGTAAGGAGCACAATCCTGCATTTTCTGTGCTGCTGAATATTGGCAGTGTGATTTTGTCAGCGAATTTGTCCTTTCTGGTGTCTTTAATAGAGCTTTGTCTGACTGCTTTGATGCATCCAGGGCACTGGGCATCTAAGATTCCCTCGTGGCCATGCTGGAAGGCAGCCTTTGGGGAGAAGCCTCTGCAGGAGTTCACCCTTCACCCTCCTGGCCAGTTTTCAATAGAGCAGTGGCAGCTTCTTTCCTAGTGCCTAGGAAGGTGTGGGGATTTTACATCCCATAGCCCTAGAAGCAAATTCCCCAAGGTAACAGCAAAGGTGTGGAGGGATGCTCTCACAGGAGCTTCCAGGAGCAGGAGAGTGGTGCAGGGAAGAGGTTTTGCTGGCTTTAGTGAGCAGGAGTGAAGCAAGGAGGGTTTGGAGCCAGGGCTGGACTCAGTCCTGAGCTGCCCTTGGGATCTGAGGGATCCAGAGCCCCTCCTGCGATCCAGAAGAAAGCAGGAGGAAAGGGCTGCTCCATATCCCTGCTGCTGGCACTGCTTGGTTAAGGTGCCCATTAAAAAAGGACAAGCAGATGTTTCCAGTCAGAATCCTTGGCAGCATGAAGCAGCAGTGGGGAAGGCCATGAGATGTCCCTGCACTAAGGTGCTCTGGTTGCTACCTGCTCAAACAGGAGCACGAGCAGCCAAATCCACAGCATGCTCGGAAAAGTGGTGACGATGCAATTCAGTCAGGGAGCCATGGGGTCACAGTGGTGTCCCCTCACCTGTCCCCCATCCTGAAGAGCAGCAGGTCGAGGGGCCCAGACCCAACCCCATCCCCCCAGGGGATGCCCGGGTGGCAGCTCTGGTGTCACAGACACCTCTCTGCACATCCTTGTGCAGCTGTGGCTTGGGGGAAAAGATGATTAACCATTATCACCCCAATTACAGCTCCTAATTGGGATTAATTTAGTGAGTTAATTAAGTGTGGAAATCTGTTGCCTCCCACTTTTCTTTTATGAACTTCTCGCTCCCAAGCCCAGTCCTGGCTTGGTCACACCTGGGCACAGCTGGAGGGCAGGGGACTGTCACTGCTGTGTGGTGACACAGAGATTGTGGTGCCACTGCCACTGCTGGTGACAGCCAGACAGGCTCCACTTTAGCACCCAACCACTGCCACCCTCTGACCCGGACACAGAGACAGCAAAGGGAGGGGACAGGAACCAAAAGGGCTCAAAGCCAAACCCCAACGAGCCTTTGCAGAGGGACAGGAATGTCACAAGAGCCTGGGGACAGCAGCAGGCAAGGAACACCCTTCTTGCTGATGCACTGAGGGTCTGGTGGCTGAGGAACCTTGCAGGTAAACCTGGTGGAACATCCTCCTCAGTCTCCAGGGCAAACCGTGCAAGGAAATCCCGGGGAGCTGGTCTGGGTGAGAGAGAAGGACATGGGGCAAAGCACACCCCCGGGGGCTCAGTGGGCAGCAAAGGGATTGGGATTGGGAAGGGCAGGAAAGGGAGAAGCAGCAGTTCTCTGTGCAGCAGCCAGGGCAGCCAGGGGTGCCTTTCCCTGAGGGAAGGGTTACTGGAAAGGTTCAGACAGGATCTCCCCACCCACAGCTTCTGCAGGAGAAGGACATGGGGGGTTCCTGTGGGCCCAGAGGAGGCCATGGAGATGTTCTGAGGGCTAGAGCCCCTCTGCTCTGGAGCCAGGCTGGGAGAGCTGGGGGTGTTCACCTGGAGAGGAGAAGGCTCCAGGGACACCTCAGAGCTCCTTGCAGGGCCTGAAGGAAGCTGATAAGAAAAATTGGGACAGACTTTTTAGTAGGGGCTCTTATGATAAGACAAGGGGTGGTGGTTTTAAACTAAACCAGGGTCATTTCAGACTGGATATAAGGAAGAAATTATTTATAGAGAGGGTCGGGAGGCCCTGGCACAGGGTGCCCAGAGAAGCTGTGGCTGCCCCATCCCTGGAAGTGTTCAAGGCCAGACTGGATGGAGCTTGGAGCAACCTGGGCAACCAGAGCAACCTGGAAGGTGTCCATACCCGGTTGAAATGAGCTTTAAAGGTCACTTCCAACCCAAACCATTCCATGATTTTGTGATTCCCATCTGTCCAGGCCTGCTGTGCTCCCCATTCCATGTAGGGATCATGCCCTGCTCCCACTGCTGCACACAGCCAGACAGCTGGCAGAGCTGCTGGAGCTCCCTGTTATTTTCCTCAGCACTCCCCTGAAAATTAATTAATTCAATTAATTCATTAAATAAACACTCCTCCACGCTCGGTGGCGCTGAGCCAGCTGTGCACGGTGTCAAGCTGCAAGAACATCACCCATTCCCAGGCTGACTTTCCAGGCCCCAGTCCCAGTGACAGCAAACTGGGGGAATTTGGGAAGGAATTGGGGCTGGTGAGTGAGGGGTTGCAATGCACCATTCAGCAAGTAGCTGCACACAAAGCTCTGGAGTGGCTGCATTTCCATGCAGGTTGCAAAGCCTTCCCTTATTTCTTAGTGATGCTGTCAGATGCTTTGAATCCTTAGATGAAAGGCACTAAATTAGGACAGATCGTTATTTCCTGTTTTCTGGTTTATATTTAGAGAGAAGCTGATACCTCTGGCAGCTCATTTTAACACTGAGAGCAAACTTCTCTCCTGTTTCTAACTGGTTTCTGCTGGGACCTGCGTTCCAGAGGGTGAAGGGTGGTGGGAGGCCTCTGAGAAAGGGAGAGGAGATGGGCTGAGCACCCACCAGCCCCTTCCCTCTAGCATTCCAAAGCCAGCAGCCAGGTGTTGGGAATGGACACTTCATTCATCTATTTTTGCCCTCCTGATGTGGCACCTGTGCCAAGGGGCCCTGGTTGGAGGCCAAACCCCACAGAGCCACCAAATCCCCCCAAAACCTTCCCCTCCCTCCCCATCCTCCCCAGTTTTGCTTTTTCTCCCTTTCCAGAGGACCTGGATGCCGAGGGCTGGGTCCTGGCTCAGCTTCCACCCTCCCTGGGCTGGGGGATGTCCCATCCCGTGCCCTCCCCAGGCACTGGCAGGAGGAGCTGCCCCCTCAGCACTTCTGCCCTGGGCTGGGGATGGCTCTTGGTATTTCTCTGCCTGCCTCGGGGAGTGATATTGAATGGGCCTTATCTCTCCCAAGAAAATATCGATCCCGGGTTTTAATGGCTTTCCATTAACGAGCCCCACTGAGTCACTGGGCACCGCTGCCGGAGCTGATAAAAAGGGGAATACTCAGCCCCACAGCTCTGAAAAGGAGTTTCACCCCCAACCCAAGTCCCTTCTGCGAGATAAAATAAAATAAAGAATGAAAAAAGAAAGAGAAAAAAAAAGGCAGAAGATTTCGCTGCTCTTTTCACCCAGTAAGTCTGAGGACAGATTTTCAATTTGTTCACTTTCTTTACAGCTCTGGACTTGCCACAGGGAGGGAGAGATGAGGGAAGGGGACAGGAGATTAAATGCATTCGTTTATTTTGGGAAAGTCATCCTGAAGGGGGAAAAATAATATTAAAAAAAAAAAAAAAAAAAAAAAGAAGGAAAAAACCCTGACATCAGGGAGACAGGACTCAATTAAAGCAAGACCTTGAAATACATGAGGTAGCAGCGCCGAGCACGGGTCCATCAGCCATCCCTGTCAGGCAGCCCCGGCTCCCGGAGGCTGTGTGGCAGCAAGATCCATCACCTGGGGAAATAACCGCGGTGCTTACATCTTCAGCAGCTCCTTGATCTACTGCTAAACCCGTTAGAGGAAATAAATGGGTTTCTCCTGTCCGGACTGTCCACATCAGAGATGCGATTTGCCATTTTACCCAGCCGCTGATAAGCGGAGGATCGGGAGGGAAAAGCTCCTTTAACGATTTGCTAATAAAGCCCCGGATAAGAGCGGAGCAGCACCCTGAGCTCCCCGGGCTGGGATTTACAGCCCCGATCGCTGCTCCGGGCTGGCTCCGCAGGGCAGGGAGATGCTGCAGGGAGAGGTGATGGGATGCTCTGAGGGGACACCAGGGCAGGGACCACCTGCCCTCTCGCCACAGCCCCCCACTGCCTTGGCAGGGGAAGGGTTTGATGCCATCGACATTAAAAACGGGGTAAAAACCCCACCCCAACCAACTCCAGAAAGAAAGTTCTGAGTGGAATTATTTAGAAGAAGAGTGAGGCTCAGAAGCATAAATCGCCCCCGGCTTCATTTCTAGGTAAGGAAAATGGATTTCCGGAACAATATTATTCTTTTGACACGCCTGTCCTGGTTTCACAGCTGCCAGAAAACAGGTTAGGAAAAAAAATCTAAGACATTCCAGGAGGCTCTGTTGGCTGGATGCCACCAGAGATGCCATCAAAAGGGGCAACCCCCACCCCGAGGGGACCCCAGGAGCTCCCCACGCAGCCACTGTGGCTGCTAAACAAGCTGTCCCATCCAGCAGCATCAGAGGGTGCAGCTGACAGCTTATTTCATTTTTGTTTGGGTTTATTCCTAGTTTTGACACCATTTCCCCCTCTTTTCCCCCCTCCCAGCTGGGGATTTATTCTTTGCAATTAGCTGTGGGAATTAGAGTCTCTTTCATATGGCAGTGGCTCTGCTTCCCTTTAAATCTCTTTCATGCTCCTGCTTAATAAATTGTGAATTTGATGTTTGCATCCTCGGATCTCCCTCCCAGATGGAAACATGTCCTGGCCAGGGAGATCAGGCTGGAGACTGGCCTGGGAAAGAGCTTGGGAAGGCAATGGGATGCTCCAGTGCTCACCAGGCACAGCCAGGGCAGAGGGAAGCATTTCCAGGTGACAAAGTCCCTTCTCTTCTACACCAGCTCCTCCAGGAGCTGCTGCTGTCCCAGCAGCTCCATTCCTTGGTGCCACCTCCACATCAGGGTGCCACTGTGCCCCTGGCACACACACAACAAACATTTTGGTACCAGCTCTGCACCCAAAGCTGAGGTTAAACACGCACAGCACTGGCATTCCCAAAAAAGCCCAGCTGGCCCCAGCATGGGGTTTTACAGAGCAAGGCATCCATGGAGGGGCTGCCCTAACAACCACACTCTGGTCCCTGTTACATCCAACATCCAGGAGTGGTGATCCATCACCAGTGGGCCGAAGGAGAAGCTCTTTCCCCAGGCAGCCCCCAGCAGGACTCGGTGCCCACTGATGGGGCAGAGACATGACAGGCAATAGCAGAGCCTCACTCAGCCCCATCACCCAAATTTACAGGCTGGCTTGAGATCCAACAGGGTTCCAGACAGATCATTATTTCCCATGACAGCGGCGAAGGTGAGCCAGCCGCCTTTTATTTCAGCCTGGAGAAAAACGCTCCTGCCAGGGGATAATTGGGGCTCTCTGCAGTGGGAGGCAGCGCTGGGCTGCTGAAAGGTGAAGGCTATTTCAAAAGCAGCTGAGCAGAAACGGTGGAAAAAGCTGCCCAGGGAGCTGCTGTGTAACAAGCGCTGCCTCACGAGGCATCCCGAGCCTCTTGGTCTTTAAAACTTGCTTAGATCTCCTATAAAATCCGGTTTTATTTGATCTTTACAACCCTGGGAAGGGAACTGCTGGTGGTTCCTGCTGGCAGACCCCCCGTGCCTCTCCCAGACCAGCTCCTGCCCACTCAGCCCTGGCAGGGTCTGTGCCAGGGGATGCTTTGAGGCTGAGATGAAAGGTGCTGTGGAGAGGTGTTGCTGCTCAGCTCTGCAAAGAGAGACTTGTTCCGCTTTTATTTAGATACACGCTGGCTGCAAGACACAAAAATTACTTAATCAATCCTTCCCCTCGGCTGGCGTCACAGGCAGGATGGAGGCTGCCCACACAATTTGGAGCTGAAGATGATAAATTGCTCTGGGATAACAGCAGCGTCTCCAGCTCCTCCAGGGCAGGATGTGGCCAGGGGCACACGGGGGATGCCCAGGGGACACGAGCACCCTGTGGTGTCCCAGGGTGACAGCAGGGACATGGTGAGGGCAGCTGGGCTCTGCACGATGCTGCAGCACAGCTGAAGGAATGGGATTTTCTCCCAAATCCTGGCACGGGGAGGACAGGCTGGAGGTGCCAGGGGGTGTGGCACAGCTCCAGTGAGCGGCTGGGTCACAGGGCAGACCTCACACACTCATCCTGTCACTGCTCTCCGTCAGTCACTGCGAGCCAAAGGGGACAATTCCACCAGGGATCCTGCAGTGACAGCACCAGGCCAGGCTGCCACCCCACAGCCTCCCTCACCAGGCCAGGCCAGGAGTGATTCCATGCAGGGAAGGGCTGAGAAGGAGTTTCCAGCCCCTGGCTTTCCAGCCACATGTTTTATGGCATGTAGGAATCTCCCCATTCAATCTCTCAAAACTAGGAACTGCTCAGCAGGAGGGCTGAGCACCAACCTTACAGCAACTCCTTGCCCTGGTGAGGAGCCCTACAGGAACAAACCAGGTCACCCCAGGCAGCACCAACCCAGCCAGGGGAGGTGCCAGGAGGGGAAACATCCACAGTGGGGGAGAAAACTCTCCCAAAGTGAGAGGAACAGCACTAAGGGAAATTGAAGAAGCGGAGTTCTATGGAAGATGACTGCTTGGAGCTCTCCTCTTGCTGTGCTGGCAACACCTGGGGCACACCAGAGTCAGGATGTTGCTCTTTAGCTGCTCTGCCCTCGGTCGGTGCCCACCAGAAATTCCTTTAGGGTGCTGCAGCACATCCTCCCCTCTGCCCACTCTCCTGCATCCCGAGCAGCCTCTGTGTCCTCACCACCACCTCCAACCACCCCTGGGGGGTTGTCCAGCTCCGTGCATGAGTGAAGAGCAGCCTGGAGGCTGGGGGGATCACTTTGGGCATCTCTGCCCTGCCCAGGGACCAGCAGCCTTCCCAGGAGCCCACCCCAGTCCCTTCCCAGGCTGTCCAGCCCACACTGGCTCTTCCTGGGGGTACCAGGGGTGCAGTCCCCAAGGTGTCCATTTAACCCAACCACTCTCCTTTTGCTTTGTTCTCCCCCAGCTCATCCACGACAGCCACCAGCATCACCCCTGTCCCTCTCAGTGCATCTCCGCCCAAGAAGTCCCACAGAAGGGCTGGGTGTGGATTCCCCTTTAATTTACCACTTGTCAGGGGGAGGGTTAAAAAAAAAAAAAAATCAATAAATAAAACAACTTAGGATGCTCGAAGAAGATGAAAACCCTGAAACTGCAGTCTGCTGGTGGCTCGTCCCATTGCCAGAGGAGGGGAAAGGTGTCCCCAGCCCCCCTCTCCCCACCACCCCATCCCAGTGCCACCAGGTCCAGGTGGGTTCGGATGCGGTCGGACGATGCTCCTGGGGAAGAAAATGACTTCAAAGTTCAGGACGTGGTCATTCACAGTTGGCTGGTGGACGAAACAACCCCTGGAGCCCTGACAGCCCTGGCTAGCCCACCAGGAAAGACCCGTCCCAGCTCCTCGGCTGCCGCAGAGTTCTGAGGAAAAGCCTTGGTGTCACAGAGGCGCTGGGGACTCTCCTGTCACAAGCAGTCCCTGCACAGAGCCACCTGTCCCTGGCGGAAGTCGCGGCAGGGGCACAGGCGCCGGTACTTGGTGTTGTAGCCGGCGCAGCTGAAGAGCAGCGGCTCCTTCTGGAGGTAGCACTCGTGGACGTTCTCGGCCACCGCGGGGTACAGATGGTTCATCTCGTACTCGGTGCTCTCGCAGGCGATGCTGAGCCTGGGGGACAAGGCAAAGCTGGGTCAGGTCAGGTGAGGAGCCTGCCAGAGGGGGTCACTGAAGGGTTTTTGTCCTTTTTGGGGAGGTTCCTTTACTAAAGTTGGGGACAGATCTTTGCTGATCTATGTTTGCCACCCCCTGGATACAGGCGGGTGCTCAGCCCGACACACCACGCAGGAAGGGGCGACCCTGGCGACCGAACCCTGCAGCCCAGAGATCTCCCCAACCCACAGATGGCTCAGGATCACCCACAAAACCCCACCCAAATCTTAGGAGTTGGACTCATTGATCCTTGTGGGTCCCTTCCAATCCAGGATGTTCAATGGCTCTTTTACAGCTCCTTGCTGAGCAGCAGCTCTGTCCACTCTCCATGGGCACCTCCCGCTGCAGATAACATTCCCCGGAAGGGACAGGGGATCAGTGAATGCCCACATGCTCTCTGTTAGCTGGGATTAGCCAGAAAACTGGGGCTGGCATCAGCAAAAACCCCGAGGAGCAGCAGAAACGCCCAGTATGGATTTTAACATCCCTCTCCTCTCAGACGGAACAGCAGTGCTGGCATCATCCTCCCACCAACCCTTCTCAACTGAGGAGTCCCTGAGCCAGCTCATTTTAAGGTCTAGAGGAGGACGTGCAGGGGGAAAGAGTGAAACCCAGGCCCCAGCTCTAATTTATCATACAAAAATGTCAGCAGGACGTGTGGCGCCTGCCTGACCAGCACGACAGCACTGGCAACGCTCGCATTTTAATTGCCCACAGAGCAGCACGGAGCCTGGTGGCAGATTTATACTCTATTAAAACTTCACCACTGTGTGTTCAAAACGCAGTTTTATAGAGAGAGACATTAAAAAGGAGAGAAAGGGAGAGAGGGTGCGGGAGGTGGAGAGGAATGGGGTGGGAGAGAGGCAGAACCGTGCCTGGAAAGGCTGCTCTTGCCTGCTGAAGAGTGAAGCCAGGCCCTGCCTGCACTGCCTTGGGCATGAAGGCTCATCAGGGGGATTTTGGCAGGGGACACAGGGGGAAAACGGGTGCAGGGGATTGGGGGGAGCAAAGGCAACATGGTCTGGCTGGTGGCTCCCCATAAGCTCACTGAGAAGGCCCCAACTCACTGGAGAAACACCTCTTCCTTGTTGAGGAACCTGAAGAAGGTGGGCTCGCAGACCAGCCCGTGCCGCCGGCACGTCTCCGTGCACGTGTGCTGAGGCTCTGACACCCACACCTGCAGAGAGGCCACCGGGGGCCACGCCTGGGGCACCCACCCAGCGCTGGGGGACCACACCAGGTGGGTGGCATTGGGGGACAGGGCCAACGGGCTCGGAGAGCTTTGCATAGCAGGACTCCTGGTCTTGGGAGATGGAGGAAGAGACGACGTGGTGCAGAAATCCTGGTGGGAGAGGAGATAACGGGTCAGTGCCCTGAGATGTGAACAGTGGGAAAGGGAGGCTGCTGGTGAGACAGGAGGATGCTTGGGATGATGACTTTGTTCATCAGGTGGAGGTCACCTGCATGCATAGATGGCGTGTCCTGCTGTGCTGGATGAACCTCTTCTTCCCTCACCTCTTCTTCTCCCAGTTCTGCCTTATTCTCTGCAGCAGAAAGGCCTTGATCCAGACCAGCACCCCCAGGTGTCCTCTACCAACCCCCAGCACCTTCAGTCCATGACAAACCTCCCCCCAGCCCCATCTCCTGGTGCTCTCTGCTCAATGCCCGATGGGAGAGCAGGGATGTTCCCCTGGGAGAAGAGGGAAAGTTGGCCAGGAGGACAGAGATGGTTCCCCAGGGAGGACAGGGATTCTCCCCAACCTGGTGCTGAATGTAGGCGTGGATCCGCTCCAGCATCCCCTCGCAGGTGTACTCGTAAGGCAGGTAAGGGTCCACCTGTGGAGGGCAAGAGCAGAGCAAAGGCAGCAGGTGGGAACAGTGTTGCCCTGCCCCTGAGACAGCAGCACCTTGGGCACACCTCTGCCACCCATCAAAGCCCACAACTTTTGTCTGTCCACCAAAGCAAGCAGGGAAGAATCCTAGGGCTGGGAAAACCCCACAAGCCACAAAGCGATAGAGAAAGAGAGGAGTACTTTGGATTCGACCTATTGGTGAAAATGAAGCCACCCCATTCCACTTTAGCCTCCCTTTTCTCTGCTTCTAGTAAGTTATGAAATCAAATCAGTTTTCATCCAGTAGGTGACTTCAAACTGAAGCATGAACTGTTCCAGCCCAAGAAACACTCCACAGCTGTGGGCAAGGGAGGTGCAATCTTAAAGTACAGGGGAGGAGGTAGAACTGGAAAAGATGCCCAGCTAATGCAGAGCAAGAGCATCTCAGTGCTGCCCCAGGTCTGCTCTGGCATCCTCTGCTGCCCTGGCCTCAGCATGGCTCTGAGCACTCAGAGAGGAAGGTCCAGGCTCTGACACACGAAACTGGGCAGTGGAAAGGGCAGGGCTGGGACTGGCTGTGCACAATAGAGGGGAAAACATTTCCCTTTTTTCCACTGCCATGTCACTGAGGGTTTGCTGCCCAGCGCAGGTGGCTGTGATGGGGTGAATGCCATCATCTCTGCCAGCCCCAGGGGCTGGGATGGGGCAGGAGCTGGGTGAGCACTGGGATGGAGCAAACACTGGTGATGGATGTCACTGCACCTCCACATCCAGAGCTGTTCTTTACAGAGTCAGCAGTGCTCAAACCAAAGGATATTTTCAGTGTGGGTTACAAAATGCTCCTGGTCTCCAGGAGACTCTGCCTGCCCTCATTTCCCAACATCTCCCTGGGAGTCACCTCACATCCTGGCATGGCAAACTCCCTCCTCTGCACTGTGGCTCAGCAGTGTCCCCACATGAGCTGGCATAGGCAGTGGCACAGGTTCCAGGGCAGGCAGGAACAGGCAGGAAAAGGAAGGAATAGGCAGGAGCGGGAAGGAGCAGGCAGGAGCGGGAAGGAGCAGGAAGGAGCAGGCAGGAACAGGCAGGAGCAGGAAGCAGCAGGCATGAATGGGCAGGAGCAGGAAGGAACAGGAAGGAACAGGAAGGAACAGGAAGGAGCAGGCAGGAGCAGGCAGGAAGAGGCAGGAAGAGGCAGGAAGAGGCAGGAAGAGGCAGGAAGAGGCAGGAGCAGGAAGAAATAGGCAGGAGCAGGCATGAATGGGCAGGAGCAGGCATGAATGGGCAGGAGCAGGAAGGAACAGGCAGGAGCAGGCAGGAACAGGCAGGATCGGGCAGGATCAGGCAGGAACAGACAGGAGCAGGCCAGAACAGACACGAGCAGGCAGGATCAGGCAGCCAGGCTGCCTGCCCTCAGCAGGACCAGTGCCTGCTCTTTGCCCCCGGGTCTGTAGTGATTTCCTCCGTGGGAAGAGTACTGTGAGCTGTGTCTGATGCCTCCCTTCCCTCTAGAACAAATTAATTTTTAAGGAACTTTCTGCCCTGGGAAGAGATACTTTTCCACACCCCCTTATTTTCCCAGAGAGATGTTACATGAGGTGCAGGAGGTTGGGGCATGGAAGGGGCCAGTCCTGGGACCCCCTTTTACCTCTGTGTATCTCTGTAGAGCTTTATTCAGTAGGATTATAAGCAAAACCACCCAAAGATAATTAATCCAGAAAACACTGCTGCTTCTGTTTTCTGAGCTCTGCACCTCCAAAATAGCTATTTCCTTTTGAAGTGCCTGTCAAAACCAAGCTCAAAGGCTCAGTCTGCTGAGAACCCTCTGAGCATCTCCCTGCCATAAATATCCCACCTGAGATCTCAGGCAGGCTGAAAATCACAGCTGCTCCATCTAATTACAGATGTGCACACTAATCAGGGCTGACACAGTGACAGGCACCAATCCTGCCTCTGAATTCCTGGTGGGCTCTCAGTTAACCGGGGCAGAGTCCTCACAAAGCAGAACTGCCCATCTGGGTCATACAGAGCCAGGCTGGGTGCTGGGGCTGCCTGGCACTGATCTGAGGGAGACAAACCATCCCCTGCTCAGCATCACCAGTGCTCAGTCTCATCTCACCACTGCTTTCTTGGGGGCTTTTCCCAGGACCCTGTTTTGCCAGGCGTAGTGCAGCCATAATTCCAGAAAGCAGCCTCATCCCCCAAAAACACTGCAGCACATCACACAAAACCTCCTTGTGCCTGCACCTGTATCCCAAGGTGATGCTCCAGGTGCAATTCCACCTCTCCACAGGCTCCAGGGGCCCTGTGGGACCCATGGGCATCAGGAGTGCATCATCACTGCAGCCCCTGCTCCTCCGGACCCTCTCCCCTTCAGGGGGTCCCCCAAAGGCTCTCACTTCCCTCTGCTCCCCTCTCCAAGTCTCGTTAGGATTCAGCTCGTGCACCCAGGACTGAGAAAATGCCAATTTCGAGAAGATAATTGTTTAATTAAAATCTGACAGGCTCAGCCTCTTCTCGACAGCCTCGTCATTAATGGCACTCCTCACGTCGGGAGCTCAGGATGTCCCCAGAGCCCTGGGAGGGAGGAGGAGAAGGAGGAGGGGGGTTCTGAGGTGGGCATTGCTGCATCCCACTGCAGAATGATGCATGGGATGGCATGGGAGGGAATGGAGGGGTTGGTAAGGTGGATTTTGCCATCCTTTCCCCAGGGTGGGGAACACAGAGCCAGAGCTTGCCAGCCCCAGTGCTCTCTCCATCAGCCCAGCAGGGAGTCACTGGTGTCACATGGGGCTGCCACCACCAGAGCCCTGGGTTTAGAATCTCCAGCTGGAAAGGAGTACTAAGTCTCCTTCATTCAAAAGGAAAAGAAAGGGGCAGGGGGTGAGAAAAAAAAAAATCTGAACGTCATCAGACAAATAAGTAGAAAAATAATGAAATTCTGTGCCGGCACGTAACAGCAGGCTGGAACATTTTAACCAGCTATTTCCACTGTGATGTTTAATGTGCCGCTCTTTCAGGCATAGTCTGAAATGTATAATTTTCCATTATAGTCCTGTATGTTTGACTTTAATATAATGAAGCCTTCTCCCTTCACTACACCAGAATATTGGGTCTATTAAATTGCTTCTGTGAGGACTGGTTTTGACAATGGGAAAAGCTGAAGGCCCAGAAAATGGTGGTGCTTTCAAACCTCTCTCCTTCTCCAGCCTCTCAGCCCTGGATAACAGATGGAATCCATCACTGGGACAAGCCTTCAGCATCACCTTTCCCATGGGGACACCACTTGTCTCCATGCCCCTCTGCCCCTGTGCTGATCAGATTTGATCTCTGGGGTAAGAGGGGTTTGGTGCTTCCCTGGTTTAAATTTTCCTTAGAAACAGATCAGGGATGCAAACCGTCAGGGAAACCCAGAACTGCTCTGAGTGAGATGAACAGCAGAGACACAGCCTGCCAAAAACCTTCCCCAGCAGCTGGAGGGTGACCTGGAACGAGTGCCACTTCCAAAAGGACGAGAGAGGGGAGCACAAGGGCTGTTCTTGGGGGAAAAAAACACAGATTGCAAACCCAAGCCACGTCCCAGGCGTGATTCAGCTCTGCCTCCAGAAGGAAGAAGTTTCTTTCAGGCAGAACTAGGTTGGGAAGGATGCCGACTGCATCCCAACTGCTCTCTCTGCACAAAGCCAGCAGCCAGCCCTGAGCTCGGGGAGCTCTGCCAGCCCAGCAGGAGCTGTGGGATGGCACAGCCTGCCCCGAGCTGCAGCCCTGGGTGTCAGCAGGAGAAACTGGGGTGCTGCAGCCACACTGAAATATTGCTGACAATCAGCAAATCCCACTCTGACCAAAGCAGGGCGAGCTTGTTGTCAGCTTGGCCACACTGGAATTACTGCCAGGTTCACGGATCAGCTCCCAAATTCCCAGACAGGCTCTCAGCATCCTGGTTCCCAGTCCCTGGTCCCCCAGCATAGCTTCCATCTAATGGCAGACCCAGTTTTCCCACAAGATCCCACGTCCCCAAAAATATCTTATTGACTTCTGGCCTAGAAAATGCAAAACATCTGTGGGATACGTGATTTTTCAGTCATACAGCAACAAAAAATCCCCAAATAAAATCAATTTCAGGTCAGTTTTCAATTTCCAATGTTTTCACCCGTCAAGGAGGGGGAAAATGTTGTGTTTCAGGTTCAATCTGTCTGAGTTGGTGAAGCAAAGGGAAATGTATCATTTCAGATCCAGCATTCCTTTCAATAAATTGGCAGGGTATTTCCAAACAAAGGCAGGCAGATGGGAAACAAAACCATAGTATTTCATTCCAGTAATTTTGAAATGAAATGTTTTGACAGAAAAAAAATAAATTGATGGTGGTTACTCCGAAACACAGACAAATTCATTAGATATTTCAATAACAGAACACCCCATTTTGCCTTCAGGGGAAAAAAAAAAGGAGTCAGTAAAATAATTTCTCCAAACTCCAGTAACTGGCTGGGAACACGAACACTAAATTGCCCAGCTACCATCTTTCTGCTGCTCCTCCTGCTAATGTCCTTGTTTTCAGTTCCTGCTGTAACAAACAGTATTTTAAAGACAAGATACCCAGGGACTCCTGGAGCCAAAGCCCATAATAAGGCTTTTAAACCTGTAAGGCAGGTCAATTTTTAGGCTTAATTGCCTTGACAGCATCTCTAATAAAGCAGACCTTTCTATTTAAGAGATAAAAAGGTGGGGGGGAGAGAAAAAAGAGGCTGCTGTAAGTTATTCACACTCACTCCCTGCTCTGCTCTGGGAGGATTTATACAATGTTGGTAAAACCCCAGAGAGGTGAGTAGTGGATTAACTCCTTGGTGGGAAGGAATCCCTCCTCTCCAGAGTGACCCCGTGTCACAATGCAAACGGGGCCTCAGTGACTGGAGTTGTTCATCTGAGGCAAATTTAGGACTTCCAGCAGCTGAGGGTAATTCCAGAAGCTGGGATGCTTTTGTGGGAGGGGACCATGGGGTGGGGATCCTGATCCCAGAGTGGGAATGGGGAGAAGAGCTGAGATGTGAGCTTGTTTTGGGGCAAAACAGGGAAGGGCAGAGCAGCAGCACACTCCAGTGAGTGCCCAGTTCTGGACACCAGCTCCTCCTGCCCAGTGCCCATCACACCACCAAGCCCTTCCCTAAAATCCTTTTTAGTTCTTCAATTTTTAACCAGACCATTAAGCACATAAATGACCTGGTGCACATCCAGTCAACACTGCAGCAGCACGACACAGCTGCCTAGGAATCAGCACAGCCCTTTCCCCATCCTCAAGCTCACCATCCTTTAATTATTTTAACAGCACAGCAGCACCAGGCTCCTCTATTTTTCTTCTTCTCTTCTGGAAAAACTGAAAATTTCCTTCTCTCTCCCAAAACAGTTCCCAGCCTCACGCCCACAGCAATGCCTTCACTTCAGGGCTGTCTCCAGCCCAGATGGTGGAGGGTCAAGCTCTGACAGCTGGCCTGGCAGCACAGCAGCAGGGATGTCATTATTTTTAATTTCATTCTAATCGAGATACGGGAATGAATGTGCAAAACAACAACTGTTTTCCTAAGTCGGGTTTGATCAGTCTTCGCAAGTTCACAAAGAAAATAAGAGTGAGGTGAAGAGTGGCAGCAATCACCCTCGAGGAGGGGAGACCCAGGATAATGGCATGGCCCTGAATCAGGTCCCCAGACTGTCACAGGCACCCAGATCTGCAGCTTGTAATGCAGGGAAAAGCAAGGATGACCCTTCTCTGACCGGCATCACACCTGTCCCCCCCAAATCCCAGCCAGCACCGTGAGCCCCGAGCCCCCACAGCCCCAGGCAGAGTCCAGGTTCCACAGCACATCCCCGTCCTCGAGAGAAGATGGCTCATCCCAGGCGAAGCAAATTGCCAGCAAAATGGCTATCAGCACTTTCCTCCCCTCCAGGAAAACTGACTTTAATAATTTGGACAACTTGAAAGGCTCCTGCCACAGGGCAGGCAGTAAATATTCATGAGGGAGCGCTTCCAGAGCGGGCACAGCAGGAGTGCTGCCTTCCCTGGGGTTCTCCCCTTCCTTACATCCCTCCCTTCAGCTCCTGAAGTTATTCCTATCGATTTGCTCCATCCAAAGGTAACGATCAGTGAAGTGGGGGAAAGGTGGGCACAAAGGGCTGTGGCTCTCTGGGTTTGTCTCTGTACCACAGCAGCTTCCAGAAATGCTCTGCACCTCCAGCAACCTCAGCTTCCTGCTCCCAAAACTTTTCTGCCTTATCTCAGCCTCCCCTTGCTCCAGGGATTCCCAGGGAGTCCCTCAGAGGCACAGCTCTGCCCTGGGGAAACACCAATAGTGCTCAGTGCCAAAGCAAGGTGAGAGCCCCAGGTGCCCCTGGGGCTGCAGGAAAGGGTGAAAAAATCCAAGGGAGAAAGGAGGAAGGTAAAGAAATTAATGTCTGAAAAGGAGAGCCAGGCTCCAACATCATCTGCTGCTGCTGCCTGTCCCAACCCAGCAGCAGGGAAGTCACCCCAAAACTGCTCCGAGCCATACCTGCGTCCTCATGATGGTTTTGATGGCGGCTTCGAACTCCTCGGAGTTGTTGTAGTCAACAGTCCACACGTGGGGCTTCCCGATGAAGTCTTCAGCATATGGGTGTTGGGAGGACACCTGAAACGCAGCAGTGCCAGCTGGATTTTGCAATCCCTGCTGGAATGCTCACAGGTGGATGGCAGAGAGGAGCAGCAGCCTCACAGACACAGTGGGGTTTGACCCACTGCAATAGGGAGTGCTGGAAAAAGGTTTCCCCTGCACCCAGCTGCTCTCCAGCCTCAGGATGATGTGCTAAAATTCCCACTGGGTTGGGATGCCCCATTCCCAGCAACACTGAATTCTTTTTGCAGTTTGGAATATCTCCATCTCTGTAACAGAGGTACAATAATGTGACCTGAGCCGTTCTGTGGCTCTCGATGGCAAAAATGCACCAAAGCAGGAAAGGTGTGTGAAGGCACCACATCTGCCAGCTCTAGGAACAAGGCAGGGAGAAAATTCATTGCCACTGAAGGCTGGAAAAGTCTGGCACTGGGAGAAAGCAGTGCTGGAAGCTGCATCCCCCTGATGCCCCAGGCAGCCCCCACGCCGGTACTCCACAGGTACTGACATCCTTGCTTTTCCCTGGGATACCCACCCAGGTGATTTTTGGGGTTCTACCTCTTTTGTTTCAGCCCTGAGCTGCCTTTTCAGCCTTGATCTCCTATGGGAAGGGAAGAGAGAGGATGCTGAGCAGAGGAGCTGTTTTGGGGCACCACGAAACATCGCAGAGGGGCCTGAACCCCTGCCAGCTGGAGGAGAAGAGCTGTGTGGTTTATCCTCCTCATCGCTGTCCTTCCTCATTTCTTTCCCGGCTGATTGATCACCTCTTTCCCCTCCGGCACATAAACACCCTGAGGCATTGCACAGCCCTCGCCCCCGGCTCCAGGCTGAAGAAGAGCCACAGCCCCACCCGAATGGGTGCTCACACCTAATTCGGGGGGTGCCTGGGGCAGACAGGGGGGCCAGGACAGCCCAGTCCAGCTGCACAGTCCCCCAGCTCGCTCCCTGCTCGGCGAGGGAGCCTTGCACCGCATTATCCACTTTATTAATAATAAAAGAGGCAATTTTCTCAAGCCTTTAACTTTTAAAGAGTTCCTGCTCTACTTAGATTGAATTCCCAGCGACGAGGAGGCCTGGGAGGGGTTTCACAGCCCTCCCCCACTGTGTGGGTCCCTGTGTCCCTCTGGGTGGACAAAGGGGTGAGCAGGGTGTGGAGGGGACAGGGATTTGGGATGGTGGGGAAGGAGCTTGGGGTCTGCAGAAGGCTCCTGCACCACCTCCTCCTTAAAAAACCCCAAACCTACAGCAGAGCCCTACTGCATCCAAGGCAAATCCCCCAGCAGCAGATATCCACAGAGGAAATCTCGCATTAAAAAAAAAAAGTAACCTCAGTGGAGCAGCTGCTGTTCCTTCCAGGGCAGCTCTAAAAAAAGGAGCTAATTCTTATTGTCTCTTGATCTATTTCTATTTTTCCCTCTGTGCACCACCCAGCGCTGCTCCAGTGGCAGGTACTGCACCACACAGCTGCTGCCCCAAGCCCTGGTGCCAAGGGGGTGTCTCCATGCAGCCCCCCCGGCTCACTTGCCTCTCTGGACGTGGGTTTCCCGCGGAAGAACTCGTGGTTGAGGGAGCTGTGGGGAGGGTTGAACCGTGCCTGCAGGAAAACGCAGCCGTTGGCGATGGCCTCCAGCGGGGCTGGGCCCTCGTAGGGGAACCCGAAGCCAATGAAGAGCTGCAAGGCACAAACCCAGGGCTGGTGAGTGATTTTACCCACGGAGAAATGTCCCAGACAAGCCACCAGCATCCCCTCTCTGCTGTTCTGCTCCTGAGCACCGAGCCTCTCACGGGGTTCAACAAACCATGCTCAGAATTCCCTCTGTTCCATGGCTCACAGTGATGCCAGAATGATTTTTTGGTTTTTCTTTTATATCCCTCTTACATACTCTTTTATATAGTTTTATGTATTCTTAATGCTTTTAACCTATGTACTTGTAATTTTCCAAGCCTGATAACTCAGCTCAGACCCACAGCACCATTAAACCAGGAGACCAAACATCCTGGGAGCCCCAGACACCAAGGGCCTCTCCAGAACACATTTTTGTAAACTAAAATAAGCCCATTGAGAAAAAAAGTTCCTCAGAATAGAAAGTTCACTCGAGCCTCTCATTTAAAGATCTTTAATAAATATGCTAATTTTGCAAAGCCTATTACTGTGTGTATTTCAGTGTAACGAAGAGTACATGCATTCTCAAAGCATTCCACCTAGATGAAGTACTGTACCCCAAGATCCTGAAATGAATACCAAAGTAAAAACCCCTTTTCCCCATAAACCATGTTTTAGTTTTAATTTTAAGACCAAAAAAAGGCATCAACAGCCTGCTTTGCACGGCCCTGGGGTGTCCAGCAGCTGCAAGTTCCCCCATGGTGCTTACAACCATCACTCTGGCCCTGCATGCTGCAACACTGCTTTGCCAAAGCTGTTTGGGCTGGTAAATCAGGAATATTTCCCCCAGGCACCAGCTGAAGGCAGCAGGGATGTGCCCACACCCACACACTCCAAGAATCCTGATTATTTTTATCACAGTGATAAGATGAAAAAAAAAAAAAAAAAGCAACCAACACCTCACTTAGCAATAAATGAATTAATGAGGAAACTTCGTGCTCTGCCTGTGGACAGTGTGCAAGGAGAAACTCATCAAGCACACCTCGGTGTGAAATGTGCTCTGCTCCGTTCCTGCTTAATTATCCTGGCTGAGAGGCCCGTGGTTAATTATCCCAGCTGGGAGTGCCTGCAAGCCTGGGAGGAGCACAGGGAAGGGGAGATGGGGTCTGGGGATGCCCTCACCCACCTTTGCCTTCCTCAGCAGCTGCTGGAACTCGTGCTGGGGCAGCAGCCCGTGGTTCTTCACGAACGCTGGCACCTCGGGTGGCCTCTGTGTCTCATAATAAACTGTGCCATGGATCTCCATGTACTTGTTGAGGATGGCCAGGAACTTCTCCTTGCCCTGGGGAGGAAGGAAGAGGTGTGAACTACACCAAAAGATGGGCCTGAACTCCCCTTCTATCATGGTTATGGGGGGGTTTAACTCTCAAACTTCTGTCCCAGACCCACAGCAATGCAAAATCCCCACCCTCCCCTCCTCATTCCTGGGAAACACATCCTGGACTGCCCCAGGCTGCCGGAGAGCCTGGATGGCTGTAGGATCCATCACTCTGATCACCAAGTTCCTGCCTTCCCTGTCCTTTCCAAGGGTAACTTCCACTCTGCAGCTGCTGAATTAAAGGCTTCAGAGGGTTCAGAGGGAAGTCTGCAAAGACCAGAGCTTGCTAATAGCCTCTTATTCCAAGTAACAAGTTCCAAGGATTTTCTCATTCAGATTTAATCCCGTTTCACTACCTGGAAAATGAAAGGGGTCATCAATTTTCTTCTCTTAGAGGCTTCCCTCCTTTTGCTCCAAAGCAGTCTTTCGTTTTAACAATTCCTCTACTGCAGAATTTTTTTGCTTGAAAAAACCACAAAAGGGCCCATCCTTTGGATGCTGGATTTTTCCAGTGCTGCAACAGCCCCAAAAGAGTAAAGACCAGGGGGAATAAGGAGTCATAAATGGGGAATTCTAGAAAACTCCGTTTGTTGCCTTAAAGCCTCCTCAAATGCTGTATTTCTGTCCTCAGCCATGGAGCCCCAGACTTCTCTAAGGCTTTCCCAGCTTAATAAAACTTCAGCTCCTATTGGGAGCCAGAGGCAAGAAGTTCAGATGGGTAGGAAAAGAGAAATAAGGGGAAGGGAGGTTTAATGAAATGTTTCTAAATGTCAAAAACATCCTGCTCTGGAGAGAGTGTTTGGTGCGAGGCTGGTAAATAAGCACCTGGCTCCAGAAAATGGAGGTGTTCTTTGCCTTTCTAGACCTCAAAATCACTCAAAATAAGGAAAAACCCTTCTGTTCTCATTTTTATTCCATGGAGTGGCACAAGATGGGAAGCAAAGGCCAGGCAGCCTGGCCTCAAGGAACCAGCAGGGCCCAGCCCCAGCCTCTTCACCCAGGAATAAATGACCCCAGATATGCAGTTTGGGGAAAACTGATGTTGTTTGTGAGTTCTGACTCAAAACAGCAAATGCCTGTAGCACTCAGGGTAGAGGGAAATGTCCGTGCTGAGGTTTTAAGTCTCTTTAGTGCCTTCCCAAATTACCCTAGCTAAGCTCCAAGGAAACTTCTGGATAAGAAAGGGCAGGGGAATGGCAGAAAAATAAGACAAGACGTCACAGTTCTCCTAAAATGAGATTTAGTGGGTTTCAGCAGGGCTTTTAGGGAGCCCCTGAACCAGGGGGGATTTACTCTCAGACCTGGGGAGTGATGGAAAACCCACAAACACCAGCAAAGAGGAGATGTCGTGGCTGGCTCCTGGCTCACCACCACCATCCCTGCTAATTAGCAGCTGCTAATCAGGAAAGCTGGGAAGGGGAGGAGGTACAGCCCCCACTGCATCAACCCACATCAACCCCAGCAGCTCCAGAGCCCACGTCAAGGCAAAGTCGACTCTGACAAAAACCTTTTCTCTCCCGAGAAGAGGCACAGAGGCAAAGCCCAGTAGCAGCTGGTGTGGTACAGTACCTGCAACTGGAGCAGCCCCGGGCGGTGCACGAAGGGAAAAACAGAAATAAATCAACACACAATGAGAATTAACATCTTTTTACAGCCCTGGAAGGAAAAGCAGCTTGCCAGCTCTGGATAAGATGGAGGGAGGGTGCACAGCCCCTCTGGAGATGCAGGGGGATTTTGGGGGGGCTTGTGGGGGCTGTCCCCATGCAGCCCACCCTTCTCCCCCAGGTGTTCCAGGCTTGGGGAGCACAACCCCTTTTCACAAAGTGCTTGAAAGCAGAGACAACCTATCCCCATCATAATGCAGCAATCATTGCAATTAATTAACGGTAATCATTATAATTAATTACATAAAATCATCGATACAAAATCCTCAGCCTCTGGGTGGAGGCATCACCCGGAGCAAGGAGCAGGGAGTGGTGTCCCACCAACCCCTCCCTGTTTGCTCGGAGGCTCTGGCTGTGCCACCTCACTCCCCCAGGAACAGGACAAGGATGGTCCTCCACAAACACACCCAGATCTGTGCCTCAGCAGCTCAGGGGAAGAACCAGAGGCTGGGGCTGCCTCCCAGCTCTGCCAGTGCCTATCTCTGCCTGCCTGGCATGTCCCCAGCAGCCCATGGACACCCACCTTCCAGATGCTGGCCTCCTTGCCGTACACCACTGCCATGCTGCTCACTTTGTTGGCCTTGATGAGCTGCCTCTCGGTCTGGTTGAGCTCTTCCGACACGAAGCCCATGAAGGAGTTGTCAGGGGTGTGAGCTGTGGGCACCAAGGAGACACGTGGCTGGACAGGTGGCTTTTGGGATGTCCCCAAAGGGTTGGGGATACAGCCTGAGATGAGTCTGGGGCTTGAATCCCTATCCAGGCAGCTCACGAAATCCAGGCTTCAGAACCCACTCGAGCAGCTCTTCACAGAGTGAGGCATTTTTAAGGCTGCCAGAGGGGGTTTGTGCAGCCAGGACAAAGGAACAGAGTCACCCAGCAGCCAGTGGGACACTGGGCTCCTTTCAGACACGCACATCTCCCATCCATGCCTTGGGCAAATCCCAATCACTGAGCTGCTCTCACCTTCAGAATCCCAGCTGAAACCAAACCAGGCTCTGCAACCAAAACCACCCCAGCCAGAAGCTGCTGGCTGTGCCCTGACTGTGCTGGACCAGGGCAAGGAGCCTGGTGTCTCTCCCTGGATCACTCTGTAGCCCAAGACGTGGCCCAGCAGGATCTCCTTGCGGGCAGGGGAAGCAGGAGCGGAGCCGGGGAGGATGACACTGCCCGAGCATCACCTCCTGGAGGATCTGAGAGCCCCAGCACCGCCCTGGCAGGGCCCCACTTACGGAACATGGTCATGAACTGGGCAGGCTGCAGGTTCCAGTAGCCCCAGTTGGTGCGGTAGCCGCGCAGCGTGGCATACTCCTCGTGGTTGTAGGCTGGCTCTGTCCCAAACGTGTCGATGACCCGGACACGGCACCTGAGGAGCAGACACTGCCTGAGGACTGTCCCCAGAACCTCGTCCCCTGCCTCATCACCCCAGCACAGGGTGCAGGGGCGTCCCAAGGAGCCCTTCCCAACACTGCTCCCTCCTTGCAGGACAATTTCCCCTTGGTTTCCTGACAGCTGTGAGAACGATGAACCTCCCCAAGGGTTATTATTGCTTTTCCCGATATCCTGGGAATGCTGAGGCAGCCACTACCAGCATGAGGCTGAGGAGAGAGAAGAGGAACAACAAGCAAGGGAAGAGCAAAACAAGCTGAATGCAAGAGCAAATGCATTTATAATAAAAGCAATAACGCAGCTTGTCATTTTTCTCTCTAATAAAATTGTGTAGGATAGTGGAAGAGATGGGAAAAAACATAATAAATAGCAGGCCTATCAGCACTAAATTAAATCGCAGATTTTCCTGGCTGGTGATGTACCAGGGGATGATGACATTTGTCTTGATGCTCAAGGAGCCAGGGACAGGGCTCCTTACACATTCCCAAGGCTCACACTCCCCTCTGTGGTGTGCCCACCCCTGGCTGCAGGACTGGGATGGAAGCGCACACACACACACACACTGCAGGCACACACAGGCTTTGGTCTTTCCCCAGCTCACTCTCTTCTAATGAGGTTTTATCCTAAACACGTGAGACCCCAAGGTGAGCAGAATGCCTCCTGCTGTGGCAGCAGGGGACACAGCAAGGCACCAGCCAGGCAAAAATCAAAGGGTCTGGCTCCTTGGACTGGGGAGGGCTATCCCTCAAGGTCATTAGCATTTGTCTGTGCTTGCTAATTAATGAAATGGAGAACAAGAGCAGGCAGTGGCTTTGCTCACCTGTATTTCTTAAAGGAGAGCCCCATGTGCTGCTTCATCTGCTGGAGGCCGTGGTAGTCGGTGTAAATCAGGTCGAAAGGCAGAGGACTGGTCAAGGGGCAGTTCCCCCGTCCTGGAGGCACCCCTAAGTGGCTGGGGAGAAGCAGGAGGGGTCAGCCCCCAGCACCACAAACACTTCTTTCCCTGCTGGGCATTGAGCAGGAGCCACCAAACAGCTCCTCTTGATGGAGGGGGAGGCAGATGGTTCTCCTCCCCCCAGTTTTTATTCCCCAGGCCAAAGATCTGGAGAGTCCTGGTCCCTTCCCCATCTTTGCACCTGCTCCAGCTGAGTTCCTGCTCCTCCCACATGGACTGTGAGACACAGCATTCCCAGCTGGGGCTCACCAGGCACCACCAGCTCGGCTTCCCAGGCACCACACACCCTCCCCTGGACCTCTCTTGTTGAAGACACCAGATTTCGTTTACTTTCACTGCAGTCACACCAGTGACAGACTTGTAAAGCCACATCTTTCTTCTCCTCACTGCCTGCAAGGCTCCCAGCTGAGCCTAAAGCTCGGTGTTCCCAGCTCCATATCCCTCCTAGCACACCCTGGAATGTTTCTCTTATTCCAGTCCAGACCCACCATATCCCAGAGCACTCTCAGCTTCTCCTTGACTCTGTTGGCACTGCCTGTGCTTGGAAGTTGTGCACATTTCATTCATATTTCTCACTTTTGGTCCTATTTATGAAATAATTCCACAAAACGGGGGCAGCTGGGCCCTGGGTCCTACTTGGGGGATTTCCAGTTCGTTACAAACAGCCACACTCAGCCCCTCTTCCCTCCTCCAGCAGATAAAATGTGTTATTAAAATCCAGATAAACTCGATTGACTGCAGTCTCTTTATCAATACCATCAGTTACCTCACTCCCAGGGTGAGATGTGATTAATCCAGCAAGATACAGGGCTGGCAAACCTGTGGTGTGTCTCCTTCCATTTCCAATTACCTCTGTGAACTGATGAATCCCTCTCTCTAAAGCTGTTCCACCAAGTGCACCACGGATGTCAGCCTGACAGCCCATCTGCTTGTCTGGACCATGTTTCCTCCTCAGAAAAAAAAAACCTGTGACACCTTCCAGCTTCAGCAGGTTTCTCAAAAATCCATGTTGCTTGTTCTTGTGATTTCCCAGTGCCAGAGGCTAATTCACTCCTCAGTTCTAATGCTCTTGTATTTTGTTTCTCCTCCTAAAGATGATAATTCCTCACCCTCATAACTCCACTCACACCCGAAAAGCAACAGCATCCTCATGGAAAACCAAACTGCTGAGCTGATTTGGTCCACCCAGGCTGTCTCACTCCCACCACGCAGTTGTCCCGTTTCGTTCTCAGTCCTTCCAACAGGGCTGAGGAATTCCTGTTTTACTTCACAAGTCTGAGCTCAGACTCTGTGAAATCTCACCCTTAGCTCCTGCCTGCCAGGAAGTCTGTCTTTGTTTTCTTCTGGGCTCTTCACTTACTCCGAGCCCCAGTTTGGAGATGGGAATTCATCCCAGCTGGGCCTGTAGGTATTTTCTCTTCTTTAAAGAATAAAAGTTCTGGTCAGGTTTTGCACTCCCAGGCTTTAACTCTTTCCCTCTCTGTGACGTCTCTTAGTGGTTCTCTTAATTTCTCTGCATTTTCCCTTCTGAACCTGAGAATCCCCTTTCCAGCCCTTCCTGGGGTTTATCTGTTGCTCAGCTAAAGCTCGAATGGACCCAGAGCTCCAGGGCCTGTCCTCTGAGGAGCACTTCTGTAAGGTCCTCACTCCTTGCTGAGCCCTTCAGCATTTCATCTGTCAATCCCATGGCTGTTTCCAGAGGAAATCTATGGCTTTCCCATCCAGGGAAAGCCAAGGGATGCAGTTATCACAAGTATTTGCTCTCCAGTCTCTCACTGACAGCAGAAGGGGCCACACAGAGCCAGAAATTTGTTGGCCGTAAGAAATATGGCAAAGGGCTCTTGGTCTGCTCCTGGCCACACCTCCCCCTTCTTCTGAACCTGATCAGGTGCAAGATGCCCCTGCTCATTGCAGGGATTTGGACCAGAAGACCTTTAAAAGGTCCCTCTGAACTCAGACTTTTCTACGATTCTGACGTGGTTCCAAGTCCTTGAGCACTGAGCACCAAGATCCTTCTTCCAGCCCCATCTCGACCTGACACCGGTGAAGGGTCACCCCAAACTCTTGACCACAACAAGGACTCCACAAAATGTGTAAATGTTGAACAACCTCGCTGGCCAAAGCCAGGAAAAGCAGAGAAATTCAATTTAAGATGAAGAGCTGCTTTTGCAGCTGCTTCATTGCTCTTGTCACAAGGAATCTCAGCATCAGCTCAGGGCAGCCCTGGCCGGGGATGCCGCAGGGGGAACAGGCTGCAGTTTTGTCACTTTTATGCACAATTTTACACGACAGGTCTGATTGGGAAGATGGCAGGAATAGAAAGGCTCTCACCTCCCACAGCCACCTCGGTACAATAAATAGGGCACCAAGGAGACTCAACCTCCTGGGAAGGCTGAAGGGGAATTTTTAAACCAGGATTTTGTAGAGGTGAAATTCTAAACATCACATTTGCTCACACGGTGCTGCTTTTTTCCTCAGTCACCAGCCAAGCAGTGATTTACACCAACCTGCACTGTGGTGGCACCAATCCATAAACCTTGTATTTAGCTAAAAATCTCCAAACCATTACACTGTGCTTGCAGCACACACTGTCCTCTAGCTGGTACGTGTCACACGAGCCACTGCACTGCAAAATAATCTGTAATTTAAGGAAGCCCTAACCAAGCTTGACGAGGGGCTGCAGGAGGCAGCAATTAGTGTAACTCATACTGAAGCCTCCAAAAAACTTCTTACCACTTGAGGACAGCGGGTCTGACTCTCCCAGCTCCCTTCAGCATGACAATCTGCCACACATTCCCTCTCCAGGTGCTCAGGACTTGCCACATCCATTTATACTCCCTGTGCCACGGCTGCGTGGCTGGAATAGCTCTGACAGCAGGAGCAGTGCCTTTGAGCAGAACATCTCTTCATTTACCCCCCTTATCCTCCCTAAACACTTTATAACCACTGATTTTATTATTCCACTCATGCAAATCCAGTCTGCACCTCTTAGATGGGGGGGGAGATTTTTTTTTCCTTTTTTCCTCCTTATTTAAACATTCTTTATTCAGGCTTTCATCATTTGCCAGTTAAGTCAACTAATTTTCTACTAAACCCAATTTCACTCATGGTTGGAGTGCAATTTCCCTGATTTTTCCTCGTGCCATGTACTATTAATGGCGCTTGAAATTACGCAAATAAAATGGATGAGCGCAAACGCTGCCTTCGCCCAGGGATCTGCTCGATCCCAGCTCCTGGGGGAACCTCCCCTCCCAGAGCAGCCACGGGTGGTGACCAGCCCAGCACCTCTGGCTGGTGATCCAGGGGCTCATCCCATCCCACATCCCGGATTAGAGTGTCGGCCGAGCCCTCGCTCCTCTCCGGGAGGGAACAGCCGAAGCAGCTCCGATCCGAGTGGATGCCGAGCTCGCCTCTCCGCCAGCTGCCTCCACCAGCTGTGCCTACTCCAGAATAAATCTCCAGCAGTTTCTTGTCCTGCTATTTTCCTCTTAGAGGTACTTTAATCAGCCAGGGGACCGTCCCCTCCCCGGGGACGTTGCAGGCGCTCTGGAGGCAGATGACTGCGGGGTTATCTTTACATCCCATTGACCTATTTTCAAATTAACCCAACGTTTCTTCCCACGTTATTGCTCCTGGTGCTGAGAAGTCCGGCACTAAACGGATCCCGTGGGCATCTCCTGGCAGCCTGGGCCAATATTCTGTATTATATTTAATTGCATCTTCTCTGCCTGCATCTGCTGCCATCAGCAAGGCTGAGAGCAGAGCAGAGCTCCTGTCCTCTCTGCTCCCTCACCTTCTCCACAGCTGCAAGAGCCCAGCAGGCACAGGGGTGTTATCCAGGGATGAAAGGTGCCAGAGCCAGGCCTGAGCAGCTCCCAGGGGTCTGTGACAACCCCATCACAACCAACAAGTGCAAATCTAAGCCCACAAGATGCTGCCTTGCCCTCTGCTCCTGGCTCTTCCCCCTGCTGGAATAAACACTCACTAGAAATGAGGATTTCCAAGCAATTTCAGCATGATTTTTAAGCCACCTGCAATGGTTTCACTTTGGAAACATTCACACCATTTCCTGTCCCATCATTGATCTTGTATGACACAGCCCTACCCATCCAGGAGGGAACTTCAACAATTAATTTATTTACTTCCAAGACCTAGAGATGCACAGGAGGGTGCCAGAACAAACACTTCTTTCCGGTCACAGATTCAGCAAATAATGAAGAAACTTTCCAGGAAAGGAGAAATAAATACTTGGATACCTTCGGCGAGCAGCAGAAACTGAGCACTAACATGCTGGTGGTGCCTAGGACAGAAGCTCCAGCAGCTCCAAAAAAAGGGAAGATATTTTTCCCTGTGGGAGCAGTGAGGCCCTGGCAGAGGCTGCCCAGAGAAGCTGTGGCTGCTCCATCCCTGGGAGTGTCCAAGGCCAGGTTGGACTCGAGTACTGGTAGCGCCTGGTGCTCCATTAAGGGCTGCAGGTCCCTCCCCAGCACTGCAGAGCTGATGGATCCCACAGCCTTTCCACGCAGCTCCACCAGGATCACACGGAACCTGTGTCACTTCTGGCTGTTTCCACAAGCAATTCCTGTCTCTCCCACACAACAGCAGGACTGGTTTTGCCAGCTGGCGAGGGGAGCGAAGCCAGAGCCTGGGCACGGTGCAAGTTTTCATGCGAGCAGATGCAAGACAGAAAGATGGCTTTTATCTGCCAGGAGATAATTAGGGATGTGCTTTCTGGACATCGTGTTTCCATCTGAACAGCCCTTTTTGCAGCCCGAGCGCACCTCGGTGAGCGTGGAAAGAGCAGGAAGATCTCAGCTCTCCCTGTGTGCCAGGCACTGGGAGGAGAGTGGGGGCAGTGGGAGCAGAGCCTGTCCCACCACGGCTCTGAGGCTCCACCCCAGCACGGGGAGGGTGGCTCAGCACCCAAACCCCACACTGGCCACAGCAGGGAAAGGACTGCTGCCAGCACAGGATCCAGGCACGTGCTTCAAATCCAGCGCTTTGCCAGCACTGGAATTAAGAGTCCAGAACTTGACACAGGAGCAATTAAGCTCTGCGAACACTTTGTAAAGCCCTGACCCCACGAGGCATCAAATCCCATTTTCTTCGACTTTCTGTCCTGCTTTATGAGCCGTTATTTTCAAGGGGACCGTTGCAAAAATCACCTTTCGGTGCCACCGAGATCGATGCTGCCCAGCAGCTCACGGCTCTGCAGCCCCTTCTCCCCCAGCCTCTCCCTTAGCCCCAGGAAAGCAGCTGGACATGCCAGGATGACCACTCCCGTGGCTTAAGGATGAGGGTAGGAGATGGAGCTTCCAGGAGTGCCCCTTGTGCTGCTTCTCCCAGGGAAGAAGGCTGAGAGGATCCTTCTTGCCTCACCCCAGGGCACGGGTGCTCCAGAGGAAAAGCCTCGGTTTATTAAAGCTTTTTTTGCCGGCACAGCCATTGCTCCAAAGTGCTGCTTGTAATTTTCCAGCATCTCCTCATGAGCTGCCTCATTAACAACCCAGCTCAGAGCTTTCAGGCACTTCCCACTCCTCCCCTAGCAAGCAACAACACCAACACTGGCCAGGATTCTCACCTCCCCAAAAGCACTTTTGGGCTACCAACACAGCACAAGGGGTCTTCAGCAAGAATCAAGTGTTGGCGTTCAGATTTGGGATGTTTCTTCCCTCCCTGCTTCAAGACAAGGCTCAAAAAGCTGCTGGCTGCCCACCCAGCACAAATCTCAGACAGAAAACAGCTCCTGGCTCCCTGCTCCAGCTCGGCAGTTTGTTTTGCTCCTGGGAAGATGCACATAGAAACACAGAATGGTTTGGGTTGGAAGGGAACAGATAACCTCATGTTTCACCCCCTGCCTCTCCAGAGGCACCAGGAGCAGCTCACAAATTCACCGGGAGTTCAAAGGAGAACAAACACTCGCACTTAGTTCAACTGCAGGAGGAAAAATAGCCCCTGGTAGGACTCGGCAGAGGAATTCACAGATCTTTAAAGTCTATAGTGGGTAAAAGAAAACCCAAATAAACTGGCCCTGAAAAACCAGGGCTCCATGGCTGGGATCTCAGACCTCACAGGGACATTCAGGCAGTGCCGGGGGTGCAGCCTGCAGATTCCCAGAGCTCCTTATCTTTGTTCCAGATTAGCATTGGTCCCTAAACCAGAGGAAGAACCATCTGACACCCCTGCCCCTCACTGCCGGGCAGGGAGAGGTGCCCAGCACACACGGTCACACTCCCAACCTGTTGTCACTCCCAGCCCTCTATCACCAGCATTTTTGACCAGGGCCTTACTTCTCCTCCTTAATTTTCCTGATCCTCAGCATTCCTGACCCAATCCAGACCCCCTCCAGGCACTGCTGCATTGCAATCAATACAGATGCTAATCATGAACAGCTCTCAGATAAGCACTGACTGAAGTGTATGCAGGCAAATCTTCCAGTGATCCCTTGCCAATGATCAATACGCGCAGAAAAATCAGCTCAGAAATTTGAAGAGACAAAAAAAAAAAAAAAAAACAACAAAACACCAAACCAAGAGAGAGGTTAATCTCTGCTGAATAATTTATGGACTCCAGTGAAGGCCTTGCTGGGCAGGAGCAGCTACAGCTCCCAGCCGTGAAAGGAGCAGGGGTTGCCAAAGTAAAACATGCAAGGATGGATTCCACGTTTCGCACTGCTGGAGCAAAATACCCCAAAATCCACCCCACACTGGTGCCTGTCCTGCTGCAAGGTCAGCAAGAGACACTCAGGATGGGAGAGGACAAATTCAGGCCCAGTCTACAGAGGGATGAAGCTTTGCTGCTTCAGGAGGGTGCAGGGGGCAGGAGGGATAAGGAATCGGAGTGCCTGGGCTGCCCCTTCCCCAGTGACACGGATTTAGCTTTGCTGCATCCCTGCAGCCCAGCTCCAGCCCTTTGTGCATCCCTGGCTCTCTGAACCCCAGCCCAAAGCTTTGGCTACACATAAAACCCCCTCCAGGCTTTAAGGAAGAGCCCAAGATTAACTATTAGCACAACTCAGGACTAATTACACATGTTCTGCTGAGCCTCCAACTCGCTCCTGGTGAGGCAAAAGCTTTTCCCAGCACTCCTTAGAGCCTTGAGCCCAGCAGCAGGTACACTGCTGAGAGATCTGCAGGCATGGACCAGGACTGTTGGCACCACCAGCTCCTCCCCTGGGGCAGAACCTTTGCCCTCCTCGTGACACCTCCATGAACCCATCTCATGATGGGCTGCAGGACGGTGCCAGTGGTGACCCTCCCAGCACTGGGCTTGGTCCCTAAAGGGACAGAGGGGATGTGGCTCCAGCCCCAGGTCCTGCCTCCGCTCGCCCCAGCCCATCAATATGAAAGTCAGCACTCGATGTGGGTGTCCAGCATGTAAAATATGGCCAAAGCCAGGCAGAGGTGCTCGGGGAGGTGGGGACAGTTTCTGGGACACAGAGAAGGGCAAGATGTGCAGCCCCAGCCCGGTTCGCTCACTTCCATCTCAGCTATGAAGGGGAAGAGATGGAGCTGCCGTTCTCAGGCATCCCAAGGGACACATCCAAATCCACGTCAGAGGAGGAGCTCTCATCACTGCAAGTGAGGTGGAAGCTCCCAGGCTTCTGGGAAAGGGGGAATACTGCAGGCAGCAGGGCAGCTCTCACCAGAGTCACTCACAGAGGGAAACGGGTGCTGCAAAACCACCTCCTGAGACTCTGCCAGCTCCTTCCCCTCCCTAAACAACCACCACGAGGTTTGTCATTGAAAAACACAAACAAGAACCACACAACAGCAACAACAACACAACCCTCCCAGCCATTAACTCCTTTCATCCTTCAGTACACTGGTATTATTTGGCACGGCATTCCCGCCTCTTTGAGGAGCTGCTGCCTCTTGCATTAGGACCAGGATTATTTTTTTGAGTTAATTAGGTAGGACCTAATTCCGTTCATTAATTCTGAATGCTGCAGGGGCTGGGTTGGAGGTTTTTTGTTATTTTTCTCCAGGATTGTTGGGTTTTTTCACTCCCTTTTCAACATGGCTCATTATGTGGCCGATGCTGGCTTAGCATGTCCCAAAGCCTGCCCAGTCCCCGAGGCAGCTTCGGGCTCTTCTTGATTTATAACCCATCTAATTTGCAATTTCCCTGGTACTTGCCCTCCACTCAGGATGTCTCACAGGAGGTGAGCAAACCTTATGAGGCGACAGAAGGCAGCAGTGTCAGCCCAGGAATAACAGACCTGCATCAGCAGAGAGGAACAGGGCACCCTGTTAGCTTCTCTCTTACTCTTTCCATCTAATATTGGTCCCTCTTGCAGATTCTCACCCAGCATCACCCCGTATCCCACAGCAGAAAGAGCCCATCCCTCTGTGGGAAGTGCCTCCAGCAGCAGCAAATCTCCCCACAGGTCCCCAGGTCACACCCAGCACCTCCTGAGGAGGGACAACCTGGGGGCCACCACCCCCTGCAAGAGATGGAGGTTCCACTTGGCAGACCCCCAGCTGCTTGCCAAGGAAAGGACGGAGGGAGGGGGGAAGGAGGGAAGGAGGGAAGGAAGGAGGGAAGGAAGGAGGGAAGGAAGGAGGGAAGGAAGGAGGGAAGGAAGGAGGGAAGGAAGGAGGGAAGGAAGGAGGGAAGGAAGGA
>VZRF01003389.1:231-96315 GCA_013396875.1 Vireo altiloquus | reverse complement strand
GGAAGGAGGGAAGGAGGGAAGGAAGGAAGGAAGGAAGGAAGGAAGGAAGGAAGGAAGGAAGGTTGGTTTCTGTTCAAACAACACCAGCAAAGCCCCAGGGGCTGAGTGCAGCCATGTATGGTGGGAAGAGGCAGTGACTCTGCAGGACACCTTTGTCCTGCAGCCACATGGCCACCAGCCCAGCAGAGAGCATCCCTGGGGAATGGGGTGGGAAAGGGAGCTTTCTCATGGCCTGCTGCAGGGAGGTGACAGGTGATGATGCTCTGTGCTGGCAGCAGGGGAACATTCTGCTCAGATCCAGCGCTGGGGCCACAGGGAGCATGTCCTCAGCAGCCCCATGCAAAGTATCACTTTACCCCAGTCCTTCCCACTGCCCTGGGATGTAGAAGGGAAGGGATCTCTCCTAGCCATGATGCTGGTTGTACAGTACAGCACCGGCACTGTCTGAGACACAGGTGGGAAAAGAGCCAACCCCAGCCTTTTCAGACCTCGATGCAACCCAGCACCCACCTCTGCAGCTCCTTCAGGGAGACCGTGACCCTCAGGCTGTGTCCCAGCACAAAGAGGGCAGCCAGGATGTCAGCCCACTGCACCATCTCACCCAGGGGGCCTCCCTTCAGCACCCGCGGGCTGAAAACATCCCCTGACTCCTCCGTCAGGAAGCCAATGTGGATCAAGATCTGCAGAGACAAGGAGAGGGGTCAGCACTGGGGAAAGGGACAATTTGGGTTTTCCAGCCCAGAATGACTAATGGTCCCTGATTCCCTCCAGCTCCTTTGCAGGCTGTAATTACTCAGGGAGCTCAGTCAGGTGTGCAGACAAATGATCTATGTCCAATTAGCACAGATCCTGTGGTCAGAGCCTGGCAGCTCCCTTTGACTGCCACTCTGTGTCCAGGGCCTGGCTCGAGTTCTCCATGTCCATCACAGTCCGAACCACGGACCGGAGCTGGATTTCCCAGCACACAAGGCCCAAAGGAAAAGGCACCCCAAAAACACCAACAGGAGGGCCAGGAACCTCAGCTTATCCTCAGAGGAGACCTGTCAGACTCCTGCCCGTGGCTGTCTCCTGCCCACCAGGACCCATCTCCAAAATCCACCACCATTGTTCAGCAGTGCCAGATGAACAACCCCAAATGCCTGTGGAGTCACGTCCACGGACAACAGACCGACCCTGCTTCCATAAATGAATTCCAACAGACCCGCGTGCTTCCATAAATGAATTTTCCTCCCAGCTGTCCCCACTCCCCATGTCCCCAGGGGCTCATCTCCCCCGTGTGCTCCCTGAGAACCACCCCGTACGTGTTTGTGGTCCCTCTGCCTTCCCGCCAGCTTCTGCTCGAGGCGCCGTGCCGCCCGCAGCCACTGCTGGGCCAGGTGCCGGATCCTCTTCTTCATGAAGCTCAGGGACTCCTTGCCCGTGCCGATGAGCTCCAGCAGGCGAGCCAGGTCCCTCCGGAAAGCTGCCTAGGGAAGGAGCACGCTCTGCATGGTGAGTATAGGGAAAGCGGCTGCCAGAGGAGCCCCCGGCCTGCCCCACAGCCTGCAGGAGGTTTGTCCATCTCAGTAGAGGTGCTCTGAGCCCTTCCAGCCCCCCTGGAGCTGTCACAGCTCCTCCATTTCATGGCCTGCTGGCCAAATCCCAGAGGCCCCCACTGCACCCAGAGCTGTGAGAGCCCAGGTTCCTCAGCAGAGGAAAGGCACGGACATGGTGGAGTGGGTCTGGAGGAGGCCACAAAAATGATCAGAGGGATGAAGCATCTCTGCTGTGGAGACAGGCTGAGGGAGCTGGGGGTGTTCAGCCTGGACTAGAGAAGGCTCCAGAGAGATCTTCTTGCAGCCTTTCAATATTTATAGGGGATTATAAAAAGACAGGGACAGATTTTTCGCGGGGCTGTTGCTTTAGGACAAGGAGTGACACCTTAAACTAAAAGAGAGTTGATTCAGACTGGATATAAAGAGGGAGCTTTTCATGGTGAGGGTGATAAAACACAGCCACAAGTCGCAAAGAGAGGTGGTGGATGCTCCATCCCTTGACACATTCAAGGCCACGTTGGGCAGGGCTTGGAACAACTCATTCTACTGGAAGGTGTCCCTGCCCACAAAGACCCCTTCCAGCCCCAACCACCCTGTGAGTCTATGAAAACCCACGAGAGGCATCACAGCCCTGCTGACACCGAATGTTTATTTAGAGCAGCCTCGAAGCTGATGCCTCCCCTAAAGGCCGCGGCCTAGCAGAAGCCGGGCTGGGCCCACCTTACCTGGGCCCGTGGTGGCGGCGGCGGCGAGGGCACTGCCACCGTCCGGTTCCGCCAGGGCAGGGGTGGGCAGAACCACTCGACCTCGCTGAGGTAGATGAGGAAGGAGCACTCGGTGCCGTCCACGCCGAAAAACGCATAGCAGGGGTCAGAGGTCCAGCGGGCCCTCATCCACTGCAAGGGGAAAGGAAACACGTGAGGCTCGTGGAGGAGGTGTGACAGCCCTGCCAGCTGCCCCTGCTGTGGGAAACCTCTGTTCTCCATCCCCCTTTGGTGTCTGGGAGATAAAAATGAAGTGCAGAGGGTGGAGAAAGGGCTGCAAACCCAGCCCCAGTGCCATGGGGCTGACGTTCACCCACTCAGTGCCTGCAGGGGATGTGGGGCAGAGGAAGAGCCAGGAGGGTTTGCTGGGGGCTCCCTGGGTTTCTAGCACTGGTTCCAGCCTTCCCTGGGGCACAGCCATTAATCCCCAGGAAATGATGCACCACAGGGATTTCTTCTGGCTGGCTTTGCTGGGGAGTTGCTGATCTCGTCGACCCTGGAGCAGCAGGGCAGGGAGACAGATCCGCCAGCAGTCCCCAGGGATGATTTCACATGGAGAAGAATAACCAGGGACCAGAGCAGTGATTTATCATCCCTCACAGCCACTCTTGCCAGCCTCTTCCTAATCCAACTACAAAAACAAATCTGCTCAGGGACAGGTTGCTGTGCCCAATCTGTAAAGCACAGCAACCACCAGGAGGGGAGATGGGATTACAGCCTTCCATGATTGCATTACATCCCGAATTTACTCAAATCATGGAAGGAAAGGGTAGCTAACACTCGTGGAAGAGAAAAATCCAGCTCCCCCATATCATTTTCTTACACCCTTCAACATCTTTTCAGGGAGGCTCGGCCCTGCAGAAGCCTGAGCTTGAAGCAGGTTAGGAAGAGGAGGGAAAAGGGCGATGCTTTTAATTAGCTGATGTAAATATGCTCTCTGACAAAGCCATCACGCTCTGGGCCAAGTGCCAGGCAGCATTCCGTGGTAAAGAGCAGGTTGGGTCAGGCAGGACATCCGATGTGAGATGGAGGTCCTGGCCACCTGAATGAGGTGCTGCTCTGGGCAGTGCTGGGCTTATTCCCCAGGCACCAGGGAATGCTCAATGTGCCAGAGCTTCCTCCTCACTGTGCTTCTGGCATTAAACACTACAGCTGCAGGCAGGGAGGGCTGCAGGTGGACGTGGTCTCATAGCTGATTCTGCTGCAGCCTGTGGCTTCAGTGCTTTGTACCAGTCCAGCTAATGGTCCATTGCATGATGCCTTAGGTTTTAACTTTTATATTTTTCCTATCCTGCAGTGCCCAGTGTAACTCTGCAGTTCCCTGGAGCTCGTTCAGTGCTGTTCTCTCATGCTCACACTGACATAACAAAGCCTCTCCAGCTCGCTCTCCAAGGACACCCAGACCCTCCTGGGCCCAACAACTGCAAACCTTCATCTTGGGGAGAGGGGGGCAAGCTTGGGCAAATTCCATCCTTGCCTGCCTTCTGCTTGGGGAATTGATGCTGATGTCAAAGTGGGAAGAACTCGGGAGCTGTCATTGTCCATTTTGGGATGCACTGAGGCAGGAGCCTCTGGAGCCCAGAGTGTGACCTCTGAAGGCCTTTCAGATCAATCCCTCCTTTATTCTTTTATTCCTGTGTGGTCTCTGTTTCTAGGTAGCCATTTAAGGCATCATGGGGGTAGGTATTATGGGGTAAAACAGTCCCATTTGTGTATCACAGGCTGCCAGAGAAGGCTGGATACCTCCCTTGCGTTTTCTCCTCAAAGCACAGCCCTGCTTTGCTTTCCACACCTTTGGCTCCGCTCCTCCTCCTTCAAGGGGCTGCACCTTTCCAATATTAACAAACATTTTACTCTGGGAAACATCCCCTGACCCCATTGCCCTTCCCATTTTAAACCCCTGGGTCATTGTTTTGGGCCCTTCCCAGCAGCTTCCATCCCAGACAGGGAACCCCAACTCACCTCCACCTTCCCAGCACAGTCAGGGTACTTGGGGTCCCTGGGCACCTCACACTGATCCCTCCTGCCTTCCATCACTGCAGAGAGACAATTTGGGCATGGGGAGAGTTGGGACATGACAGTGGAGCAGCTAGAAATGATGGGATGGGATGGGATGGGATGGGATGGGATGGGATGGGATGGGATGGGATGGGATGGGATGGGATGGGATGGGATGGGATGGGGCTGGCAGCCCCCAAGCATGTTCCTTGGTGCCACAGCTGGGCTGGCAGACAGCCCCATCCCACTGGATGGAGCAGGACATCAAGATACGAAGCACCTTCAGCATCCTTCCCAAATCAGGGAGGAAACAGAGGAAACCCATTCTACTTCAAAGCAGGGAACGTTCCCCTTCCCTAAATCTCAGCAGATCCATTTCCAGCACTTCTCTGTGCCCTCTGCCTGGTCCAGACCCCAAGTCCCACCTATCCCCACTCCTGTCAGCAGGCTGCAGGATCTAGGCAAGCACCTGACAACCTTGATGCTGTAAACTTGCAAGAAAAACTGTCCTGCTGAGCTGCTGGAAGAAGACTCAGCCCCCAGGGTGAGTTCCAGAATAAACCATAAAGTGGCTAAAAAGGCAACAGGATCTTTTCTTCCTCCATGGTTGGGTCAATAAAAGCCACCACCCCTCTAAGTCCTCCTTTGCCCATAACTGTGGGAGCATGAGGTGCAAGGATCTTCTACCTGAACTCCAAGAACCCCACAGCCATGTGGAGAAACATCTGGAGAGCCCAGCTGCCCTCCCAGCAGTGCCACAGAGGGATGGGAATATCCATCCCAGGGCTGAATCCCAGCCTCTGTGAATTTGGATCGAAACCACCAAATTTTTCTACCCAGGTGCTTGTGCTGGCACTGCTCCTCACCTTTAATTTCTCATTTAATTCCCTGGCATTCATTCCTGACAGCCACTCAGATTTGTCACCACTCTTCCCCCTGGCATGCACGAGTTTCCCAAGGAAGGCAGCCTCAGACCAGCACCCATTCCCAGCATTTTTACCAAATTTTTCATGGTTAGGTCTTGCCATGGCAACACCAAAACACACAGGGGGGGTGTGGAGCATGGGGACCCCCAGGGACACTCACCTTTCCCATTCAGGAGGCTGTTCCGGAGAATCTGATCCACTTTTATTGCAATGTCTGACACGTTCTGAGCTATGGCCTGGATCCTCTCCATCAACCCAGCTGCTGGCTGGAACCTGGGAAAGAGACCAAATTAACCCTGAGAACTCAATGTCTCTCTGTGGTGACACTCAGAGGTGCTCAGAGTGAAATCCATGCCCTTGGAAGCAACCAGCAGGTTGAACTTAGCTCCAGGATGAAACATGGGAGCGCCTGGTGCAGCATTTAACAGGCAAAGGAGTCACTGCCTTCCAGGAGGTTTGATTGAAAAGCTATTTAAATCAGTATTTATACCTCTTCTGCCATTTTTTGCAGCGTGCTGATAAACACGGATCCACCTGTGCATTTTATGCAGGGAAATATTAAATAGACTGGCAAAAAAAAAAAAAGTTTTTTCTTATTTCAGATGTGCTGTGTTTGAAAATCCTCTGCTGTGATTATTGGCCTTGCAGTGCACGTAGGAATCTGTGCTGGAAAAAAAAAAAGATAAAAAGAATAAAAATACAGAAAAAAGGAGGTAAAACTGAGGAGGGATAAGGAAGCTTGTGGGCTTGGAGCAGAGTGATGAAAAACACACAGGACACATGGATGTCCTGAGCCAGCCCATTCACCAAAGGTGGGGATCAGGTCATTCTAACAGGTAACAAAAAATAGGACAAGACAAAACAGCCTCAAGTTGCACCTGGGGAGGTTTAGATTGGATATCAGGAAAAACTTCTTCACTGAAAGTGAGGCCAGGCACTGGAACAGCCTGCCCAGGGAAGCAGGATGGAATCACCATCCCTGGAAGTGTCCCAAAAACCTGCAGATGTGGTTCTTAGGGACGTGGTTTAGTGATGGGCTTGGCAGTGCTGGGTTAATGGTGGGGCTCGATGATATCAGAGGGGTTTTCCAACCTTCATGATTCTGAGATTCAAGGGAGTGGTGATGCCAGAATGATTTTTTGCTTTTTCTTTTATACCCTTCTTACATACTCTTTTATAATTATATGTATTCTCAGTGATTTTACCCTACATGTTTGTGACTTCCCAAGGCTGATAACTCAGCTCAGCCCCACGGCACCGTTAAACCAGGAGAGCAAACATCCTGGGAGCCCCAGACACCAAGGGCCTCTCCAGAACACATTTTGGAACCTCAGACAGGCCCAGCCAGGGGGAAGGTTCCTCACAACGAGGGCTTCACTCCAGCCTCTCATTGGGGAATCTTTACTAAATATGTTAATTTTGCAAGGCCTATAATTGTGTGTATTTCAGTGTGACATAAGGGTGCATGCATTTTCAGGGCATTCCACCTGGACCAAGTGCTGCACCCAAGGATTCTGAAATAAATACCGAAGTAAAAACCCCTTTTCCCCATTAACTGTGTTTTTAAGACCAGGGAAAGGCAACAGTGGATTTCCAGGACCCCAGCAGGGAGCAGTGGCCAGGGCTGTGCAGGGACAGGGAGATGGGACTGAGCTGGGATTGCAGCCCCAGCAAAGCCCACAGGCACCTTCCCACCAAGGCCTGAGGTCAGATCCCACCAGCTCAGACAGCTGCACTCGCTTCCATGGAAGCAAACCTGGAATGAGCACTGTCCTGGGTGAACAGCCCTGTTACACTCATCCAAGGAACATGTTGTGTATACAGCAAACAGCTCTGTAAAGAGGCCGGGTGTCAATTAAAACCTGGTGTTACCTGGAAAAGGGCAGTGGTGCCCTGCCAGGCTTGACAATGCCTCCCCCTGTTGCCTTTCCCTGGTCTTAAAATTAAAACCAAAATGCAGTTTATGGGGAAAAGGGTATTTTTACCTCAGTATGTATTTCAAGATTGTTGGGTACAGCACTTCGTCCAGGTGGAATGCCCCAAAAAATGCATGCACACCATCACACTGAAATACACACACTTACAGGTCTTGCAAAATTAACATATTTATCAAAGATTCTCTAATGAGAGGCTCGAGTGAACTTCCCTGGATGGGTTTATCTTCGTTTACAAAAATATGTCTGTAGAGGACTTTGGTGTTTGGGGCTTCCAGACTGTTTGGTCTCTTGGTTTAACAGTGCAATGAGTCTCAGTTAAGTTATCAGACTTGAAAAGTTACAAGTATGTGGGCTAAAAGCACTAAGAACACATAAAACTATAAAAGAGTATGTAAGAGGGGTATAAAAGAAAAAGCAAAAAGTCACTCTGGCATCACCCCTCCAACACCTCTCCTGCCACTTCCACCACAAACAGCCACCACGTCTCAGTGAGTTTTCCCAGTAAATTATTTCCCCTTCTGCAGAGTGTTTGGGGTCATAAGTTTTCCCTCGCGCTGCCGCCGAGGTCGTTATAATACAAGGGAATGTCACAGGCAGTGAGCAAAACCAAAAGGGCTACCTTCAATACTCGTGGCACAAAAAATATGTGCTGATGTCAGGTCCTTCGTGGTGAAGTTTTATGTTTGTTCTCCAGCAGATCAGTGAACCCAAAGGCTGGGATTTAAAGTACCTCTGTCCTCAAGGCTAAAAAAATCCTGGTTTTATGAACCGACACTGCTTCGGTTGTTGATTTAAAGTCCATTTGCCAGCAGCGAGCAGCCCACATTTTTCCTTCTGGCATGGTTTACGACCATCAATATTCAGGCTGCATATCTCCACAGGGAGCCACTGATCTTGGGCTTTTAAGAAATAATAATTAAATGCAGAGGACACCATTGCCCCCGAGTCAGTTCCAACCTTTGCAGAGAATAAACCCCAGGTATCCTGCTGTAACCGCAGCGGCAGGGAGGCTGCTCGTGAGGCCCTGGGAAAATATGGGCACAAAAATAACCTGAGATAAGCTCTGCTTGTCAGCATGGCTCTGAGGAGATAAAATTGTCCTGGTCTGAAAGCTCACAAATCCCCATTTCTGCAACCCTTTTTCCACCTGCAAGCAGCTCTCAAACCCTAGAGGTGAAACCGAGGCACTCAGTAAACACCTGGGTGGGCAATTTATAAAGAAACATCACATGGATGCAGTGAATTTAGAGCCAATGAGCCCAAACTCCTGTTTTCAACAGGAAAAGGATGTGACCTTGGTGAAGATGCTCTCCAGGTTTCTCCATCATTCATGGCAAGGAGAGAAGATGACCACAGCCACTGCTCTCACCCTTCAGAGCACTTAGATTACCCCACAGCCCAGCTTCTGCCTCCTCCCAGAAGCTACCCCAATCCTCACTTGCTCCCAAACACCCAAGGAACCAGGTGAGCCTTAAAAATCAACAGCAACCTCAGTCCCCATCTTCTCACTGATGACCTCCAGACCTCAGCTCAGCCAGGGCTAAGCACTGGGCAGCCACAAAAATACTCAAACATAAATCAGGATCGTTATCCTAAATAAATGGCTTTCTTCCAGCTCAGCCTGAGTCCCACCAGGCAGCCACAGTGCTGGCTGATGGAGCTGGCCCAGACTCTGTGCCAGCTCGCCCAGCTCTTGTGAAGCTACAACTTCTCCCCAAACACAAAGATTTCACCTCGAAGCCCTTAGATGCAAAATGTATTTCCGAGCATCATGCTCCAGTCCTCCAAACAAGCCACGAGCACCACAAGGCTTTCCCCAAAACACAGAGGATTGCTGGAAAGCGACATTAAAAACATCCACCATGACTCTTGGAACACATGAAAGGAGAGGGAGAAAGGCAGAAAAGTCCCTTCAGAACTCAGAACTAGGCTCAGATCTCCTGTGCTCCTTGCATGCCAAAGGAGCTGGCTGCAAATCCTTGTGACTTTGAGCAAGGGATTTGATGCCTGAGGGGAAGAGCCACACTCCCGGCCGAGAGCACTGACGGGTCCCAGTGTTTGTGTCTGCTGGGTAACAAGGCCATCTCTGGAGCAGCAAATTTCGTGTAAGGCATTAAGGAGGTGACAAGCAGGTCAAGCATAAGTTGCATCAACTATCAGCACAGCAATTTGTCTCCTGGGATAAGAAAATTAGGCGCTTCAAGGAAAATCTCCAGCGTGAAAAGGTTCTGTGTGCCTCGTGGGAGTTCGACGCCTTGCTCTCGGTAACTGGGGGCACCAGCAAGGACAAGGTAAGAGGTTTATTCTGCTCCACGATAGCTCAGCACAGGAGGAATGTCCCACCAGGTGCTCGTATCCAAGCCAGGATGCCAGCACAGCCCCTGCCAGCCCAGCGGAAAAAATCTCCTTTCTTCCAGCACCACCACTGCCCAGGGAGCAGCTTTTTGCTTTTTCCCTTTTTGCTTTTTAAATTTTTCCATAGCGACAACTCTAAATGCCACCAAAATGTGCTGGCACTGTGCCAGCTATTGAAACTACACTAAATTACCACAGCTTTTCTAGAACAATTTTTTCCCTGGGACCTTAAAACCGTTTACTACAGCAAATACAGTACTTTTACTCCGAACCATCAATATTGATTTCGTCTTTATTATTTTCAGATTTATATTTCCCCGTGTTGATTAAGATTCAGATCACACTGTGCCTTATAATGCTCTGTATACAGTATTCATCTCCTTTCAAAAACTGCTATTAAGATGTATCTTTCCCCACTGACAGATCATTTGCCATAGAATATAGCTGGCGGGTGGGTTTTCCGTCACTTTTTTATGCATTAATTTGGTTCCCTTCACTTTGCTCTTGTCCCCAACTTGGCAGCACCAGCTCGGATTCAGCCTGTTTATCCCTTTACAAGCCACTGTATTTCTATTGGCTTTTATAAAAGTGGCATTATGAAAAGATGAATCTCTTTCTCTTTGTGTGTTGTCTTCATAATACGAGCCCTAAACATATTTGCTTGCTCATCCGATACTTCTTGCTATTAACCGGTGAAAGCCATGGCTTGGGGGAGACCAATACAGATGGAGAAAAGCAGATGTTCTGAAGATAATACACCAACAAATTCAGCATTTGCACAGAGCAGTTTACCAAAGGATTTCCACTCACTCTCTCCAGTGTCTGTGCTGCCATTTGCCTCTTCAAATATTTTTAAAGTTTTTGCCCGAAAACCCAAAGCAGAGCAGAAAGCAGCAGGGAGGGTGCCCAGGGCTGGTGCTGCTTCTCTGCGCTGGGGACACAAATCACATCCAGCCCCACAACAGCTGCAGTCTCCAGGACAGGGAGATGAAATCCCACAGGCAGCACTGGTGGCCGAGGGAAAAGGATCTTCCCCATCCTCCTGGTTCCTGCTGCAACTTGAGAGGTGCTGCCCATTAAAACAGCTGGGATGTATCCAGGAGAAATGAGTCTCAAGGGCATCTCCAGCAGGTCACCCTGAGGGCTCAGGCTGCTCTTCCCATCCATCCATCTGTCCCTTCATCCTCAACCCTCTCCAGTGGAAAGAGCTGAGAGTGACCCAACTCTGGGAAGTCACCAACTCGGTGGCTGGAAAGCCAAGGGGTTCCCAGGATGTGGGGAAAAGCCCTCATCCAAGTGCTGGATAACTAAAGTCATTTAAATGTCCAAGAACATGGAGAAGTTAAAAGCTCTACTCCACTAACATAAGAGAGTACAAGTAAAACTCACCAATGCTGGAGGTAAAACAATTTTGGGGAGATCCATGCCCTTGTGTGTATCTCCACATCCTCTCTGAGCTGGCTTTTATCTGAAAATCCAGGAGCCAGGGATGCCCACGTGGGAGAGGGCAGGATGCAGACACGGGGGGGTTATTGGGTGGCTGATGCTCTGCCTAAAATTTGTGTCCCAGTCCGCTGACCCCAATGACCCCAAGACAGGAGGGGTAGCAGGGGAGGCAGCAGTGACCCAGGCGGGTGCCTTGCTCAGGAGGCTCAGCAGTGCAGTTTATATTTATTGGCCTTGTAATCCTGGATTTAATCCTCATCGCTCCAGTGCTGTTCCCTGAGCTTGGATGAGCAGCCTTGCCTTGGATTGAGCTGCTGGTCCCTGTGGTGGGAGGGCAGCACACCAGGTGCTGTGAGGGGAAGTGCAGGCAGGGCTCCGTGTCCTGCCCCACTTGGGAAAGGCCCAGACCCCCAGGGAGCAGAGCAAAAGACCAAAACTCTGGTTATTATCAGCCTGGAGAAAATTTAGAGGGAAAAAAGTGCAGGGCTCACTGCTTTGCTCCCCCCTGGCGAGGGCTCTGCTGGGTCACTCAGATTCTCGATGCCTTTCCTGGCATCACACAAGGACAGGGATGTGGCACCTGGCTTTGCACATGGGAGAAGGTCCAAAACACTGAGAAATGGGTTTATTCTTCACAGGCAGCTCCTGCCAGTCAACTGGATGAAAAATTAAAATTAATATTTTTTTTTTTTCATTTTAGAGGATAGTGTTTGCTCCCAGTGTAATTTCTGGGGTCTCTGTACATCCCAATGTTTTCCACCTCAGGGTGAGACAAACAGCTTGGTCTCCCCTCCATGAGCACCTGAGTAAAGACCTGAGTTCACTCTGGCCATGTTTGTGCTCACTGGGAATTCACCCTGGGAAAACATCCCAGAGAACACAATTTGGGACGGGAGCATTCCTTGGAAGCTCATTTAAAGCGAATACCAGATGATGCATGGGCAGAGCCCTGATTGAACTGCTCCAACACCAAGTTGCATAATAAATCACATAATAAACACAAGAGCATTTAACTCACTAAAGTACTTCCATTTGTTTTCATTTCAGTTGATTGTGGGTGATATTTCTCCCACACAGATATTTTTCTAAGAGACCCTGAGCTAACCCAAAGCCCATGGCTGCACACCCCAGGTGAGGACGCTGACATTTCAGTGAGCTGGCAATAAATTTCATGAAAAAAATGATGAAAACCAGCTTTGCAACCAAACCCTGCAGCACACCAGCACAGCCACCAAAGTGTCACCAACACCAATAATTAAAATATTTTATCGATGCTATAAAGTGCTTTGAGATCCTCCCCAAGCAGAACATGAAGTAATATCCACAAGCCTAAACCTTCATTTCCCTCCCGACCCTCAGAGCAGAACTGGGCTGAGCCACATGCTCGGGCAGCTCTGGGTATATTTATGGGAACGTGAAGGATCATGAAAAGGTTATGGGATCACCACTTTGTTGGGGCATAAATCACATATATTTATCTGCAGGCTTGAGTAGCCTGATGCAGGCTGGGAGAAACCACCTTCAGTGAGCTGGGAAGGCATTGCCAGTCTCACAGTCTTGCCTGAGAGGGACCTGCCTAAAAGTGAGTTTGGTTTTGGGCAAAACTCATAATCCTTTGGGGAGAGGATCCCCCGGGGCAAGATACAGTTCTCAGCCTCCTATTCCCGTTGTGGAATGTGTTTTTGGTGGTTATGCTCTGTTTAATTTTAGCAGGGGTATTTTGGCAGCCTGTGTTTCCACTGCCAGCACTACACCCTCCCCAAACACTCCTCTCCATCGTGTCCATGCCCCTCAAGCTGGAAAACCCCAGGGCCCATCCCTCTGTTTGCTCCCAGCTACCACAGAATCAGGGAATCTGATGGAGATGAACAGGCTCTGATTTTCCTCGCAGGGTAAAGCAGAACCACAGGTTGGTGCCACACTCCTCCCCACCCCACATCACCCCAGCAGTGCCCTTGTACAGCCACCCGAGGAGAGACCAACCACGGCACAAAAACATCTCTGGCTGCACCTGGCCTCCAGGTGCTCCTTCACCAAGCAGCCTCCTTTGCAAGCCCTGTGACAAAGAAGTTCCCAGTGCGTCAATGCACTGGAAATAAAATAAGAAATAAATTTAAATAAATTAAAAAATAAATGGAACCAAACAAAATCGACGGAAAGCAAAGCCTGTGGCAGGAGTAGGTTCAGCCAATTGAGCTGGAGGTGCTGGGGGAGGTACGAGCCTGGGGGCAGGAGGGGAGGGTGTGAGTGACCTGGGCACACCTTGGCAGCTGTTCTGTCACCGTGCTGCTGATGCCCAGCACCATTTGGCTGTGAGGCTCTTCCATGAGGCCACAGCCCCTCTGGAAATGTGGGATATATGGATGGACCCTGCTCACCTGCTAGCAGCACACAGCCACCTCCCTGCTGTGCCTTAGAGAGAAAAGCAATTTATCTCACCTGCCCAGGCATGAATTCCCCCATTTATGTCCTCTCCTGACCTCGATGGGGACCCCAGACCCACAGGGACACCCCATGCTGTCCTCCTTCCTTCCAAGTAACACGGAAATCATCCAGGGCCAGGCTGGAGACATCCTCAGGAGCTAGCAAGAAACAACTCATCACCTCTGCCAGGATGGAACTGGGGGACCTGTGAGGAAGGCAAGTGCTGGGGAGGAAGGCTCCTGTCTCCCAATGCACTCAGGCTCCTGCAGCAGAGCTCAGCTCAGCAGAACCAACATCCAGCAAAGCCAGGCTGGATCACAGGATGGGTCTTACCTTCCCTGGGCTGTCCTGAACAGCTTCCACACCCTGCAGCATCCCTTCCCCTTGCTGCAGCCCCCACTGAGCACCTCAGTTTGCCGAAGAGATGGAGAGGCAACGCAGAGAGGGGCCCAAGACTGCTCCAAGCTCACCTGGGTAGCAGGAGACCACAGCATCTGGCAGGGATTTCACTACAGCCAGCTCACCAGTGGCAACAATTCAGGAATTAATAGAGCCAGGCTGGCAGGATGCAGGAACATCATCCATTTAGTGTCATATTGCGAGACTTTTAATTACTGGGGGAATATGGAGTCATGTAATGATTACAAGAACAAATACTTAAAGTGTGTGGAAATTAACTGAGCCTTGGCAGTAATTAAGCTTGAAGATTAATCAGTCGTTAGCAAATAACACCCTTTGCAGGCTAACCACTGTGTGAGGGAGAGGGATGACCAGGGGTGCCAGTGCTGCAGACCCCAGCCTTCCCCTCTGCCATCCCCTGTGGGATGGGGTGGGCAGGGGCAGCCCAGCTCCTGGAAAAATGATTCTCCAAACCCCAACACTGCTGGGTTACGGTGCCAGCTTGGGTCAGCCACTTCAGACCCCCTCCTCTCCTCTCTCCCTCCCTCCCAAGCACTTCCCAGCGAGAGATCAGCGCTTCCCCTGCAAACTAATATTTCCCTTGCCCAGTAAACAGCTCTCCAGGAGGCTTCCATAAGTACTGCTAATTTCCTTCCCCTCTGATGATTTACGAGGGTTGCATTCAATTAACAGCAGCATTGATTTTGCTGCAGCTGACTGGCAGGCTGCTCGCCCTCGTTAGGGAATCCATCCTTCCCTTCCCAGCACGGGCAGGGATGCAGGCAGCAGGGAGCCCAGGCAGGGCTGGAGAAGGGATCCAGCAACACCTGGGGCTCACAGGTGCACCCTGTGTCCTCATCACAGCGTGATGTCCCACAAAACCTTCGGGCAGCTCTTCTAAGGGGAAGAAAATTGGAGTTGAGACATTTGGGTTTTCCAAGAGTTTTATCTAAAGTGTTGCAAGGGGTTGCTGGGCTACAAATGGAGGCACCTGTGGAATATTCAATCAGTCCCTGTGGAGCAAGAAAGATTTTGGAGCAGGGTTCAGCTTGGAAAGCTGTGAGGCTTTCCAAGGCAGGCCATTAATTCCTCCCTGTATATTCAGACTTCTCCTTGCACTCTCCAAGGGGTAAAGCCACCCCAACCCTCTGCTCGAGCCATGCAGTGCTCACAGGTTATCCCATAAAGCCCAGCAAAGCCTTCACCTCCTTCCTCTCAGCTGGGGCGCTGCAAAACCCAGCCCTGCTGATTCCACTGGAGATCCAGCCTTAAGCAGGAGAGCACTTTGTAAAAACAAGAATTAATCCACTTTTGGGCAACTGGAACTGCACAGCCCATGCTGGCGGCTGTGCTGAGCGGGAAGGAGACAAAGGCAGCGGCCATGCCAAGCAGGGACGCTTTGAAGACTAAAATCCCTTTGAAATTAGCACCCTTTAATTGTATTATCTTTCCTTGACAGCCTCAAGTCGGTCACTGGTGATCAAAGAGACAGAGACAGGGAGGGAAGGAGACAAGCCCTTGGTGGAATCCCAGGATCCTAACGAGGAGCAGCACCCGGGTGTCTCCGTGGGGCTGATCCGGGTCCAGCAGATATTGCTGGGTCCTGGTGCAGCTGGGGGTGCCCAGTTCCACCTCAGCACAGGGGTCCCCAGGACTGCAGGCGGTTACCCTCAAAGGGACAGGGACCTCAGCACCCCCACTCCACAGGATCTCAGACCAGCTGCTTCTGGATTCTCCTGGGATGCTCTGCTCAGCTCCAGACAGCACCCAGAGCTGTGGGATCAGCACAGAGCCAGGCTCTGCCCAGAGCAGGGTGGCTCTGTACCCTTCCAGCTGCCTCATGCACCCCTCAGAGGGTGGCAGAGGCCGGGACAAGCCAAGAAAGGCCACCCTGGATGAGGGAGCACACGGGGCAGCAGAGACAGGGCCACTCGAACCTGCCAAGATCCAGAACAGCTGTAACACTTCCAACATATCCCCTCTGGCCACAGACCTCAGCCAGACCCAGGGCTGCAGGGAAGGAGGGGAGAGCTTGGGAAATGCTTCCCAAGTGTTGGCAAATGCTGCCAGCGCTTCCTTAGGGACTGTCACAGCAAAATCCCACCCACAAGAAACTCCTCCATGATGGCTGCTTCACCTGGAGACGCTCTGCCCCACGACCAGAACCGGATCTTCAGTGGCCAGGTGAGAAGAAGGAGAGGAGACAGATGGGTTTGGGTGCAGAATCAAGCTAAGAGAATCGATTTCCCTTTAGGGGTGGTTTATAAGGAGCAAAAGGTGATAAACTAGTTGCCCCTGACTTTCTGTTCCTGAACATTAAGACATCTGTAATCTTAACCGCTCAGGCCCATCTGAGCACACACACAAAACCCGATGCTGTTTTGATGTGGGTCCATCAGCTCCCATCCTCTCTGGTCTGTCCAAGAGATGGCCATGGAGTCATCACTCACACAGCACATCTGAAACACCAAATCCCTGTCTGCAGCCACTGCTGCCAGCCCACAGAAATACTTTTATCTATTGGCTGCTGGTGTAGAGAAACAACCATCACCTGATATTACTAGTTCTTTTAACACAAGACTAGCCAAGAAAATCATTAAATGTGAGCAAGCACCTTCCAGTGGCCAGCTGTAATAGCCCTGTCCACTCCTCTCCAGGATTATTGGTGATCTCATTCGCTTGGGTACCAGCCAGCCTCAGAACGACAAAATCCCCAGCACCTGCCATTGCTGAGGCAAATTGTATTTTCTCAGTGCTGGAAATGATGCCACATAAAAGGCAGGACCATGCATTCCACGGCTGCCTGTGCAGCTCTAACTCAGGTGTGCAGGTACTGTGGCAGAGCTCAGCTTCTAATTACAGGCTCGCTTACTCTGTTTTCCATTATAGGCACAAAAGAGGCTTGTGAGGAAAGCGAGGGAGAGGCATGGAAATGCTGATGGGAACAGGGAAAAGCACAGCGATGGCAGGAGCTGGAGGTGGGAATGCTGTGTGGGAGCCAGCAGGATGCACCACAGCTCCGGTGCTGTCAGCTCAGAACAGGGCAGGGGTGACCCCTGCACGTCACATCCCTGCCATCCACCTCTCCTGTGTCACCCGAGGCTCCACCTGAGCAAAATCCACACTGGCATCTTTTCCACATTGCCAAGTTTGTCCCCAGTGCTGCCCCTTTGGTTTCTCATCTCTGCTCCCCCACCACCGGTTACCATTGGTGCAGGTCTTTGACACTCAAATTAGTACCAATGAATGTTTAAAGGCTCCCAGAGCAAGGGAAATGTCTCTTTAGTGAATCACTAGGAAGGTGTGATGGCATATCTCACGCTGCCAGCTGAGCTGTGCATCACAGGGAGCCAGGGCATCATTTTAAGCCCTTCTGCACATTTTAAGCCTTGCTCAACTCCAAGGCTGAGCACATCGGCCCTGAATTCCAAACAACCACCAGCTCCACAGCTACCCGAGGAGCACAGGCACAAAGCCTGTCCTGAGCTCAGGGAGCACATCCCACACACCAGGTGCTGCTCCAGCCCTCAGCAAGTCCCACCTCCAGCTGCACCACCACCACACTCACAGCTGGGACAGCTGCTCCACGAGATCCTGAAATATCCCAAGTTGGAAGGGACCCATAAGAATCACTGAGTCCAAATCCTGGCCCTGCACAGGACAGCCCCAAAAATCACACAGAGTGCCTGAGAGCACAGTGCAAATGCTTCTTGAACTCTGACAAGCTTGGGGCTGTGACCGCTACTCCTAAAAATCGCAGTCAGTTCAGAAATCCCAAAAGAAAATGTTCCAGCAATGGCAAATGAGACTAAACAAGATCTCCCCAAGCCCCATGTCCCACTGGGCCCCACCACCCCCACAGAGCAGCTCAGCACCTTGGGGTGTTCTGCTCCTGCAAAGCCACACCCAGCGCTGCTCCCCGGGGCCCGACTGACCTGTCCAGAGGGAATCGTGCTTCATCCCCTTTGTGGAAGTCAGTGCTGTTCTCCAGCCTGGCCAGGATGTCCATCCTCTTCATCAGCATCTCCAGCATGTCGCTCATCCTGCGCAGCACCCCTCGGGACTCCAGCGCGCCCATCACTGCAGCACAGAGAGCAGGTGAGACATGGCCACGGCTGGCACTGCCAGAGCCCACCCACAGAGCCCCCTGCCCACGGCTGGCACTGCCAGAGCCCACCCACAGAGCCCCCTGCCCACGGCTGGTACCGCCAGAGCCCACCCACGGAGCCCCCTGCCCACGGCTGGCACCGCCAGAGCCCACCCACGGAGCCCCCTGCCCATGACTGGCACTGCCAGAGCCCACCCACAGAGCCCCCTGCCCACGGCTCCAGCCCCAGAGGTGCTCCTGTGCTCCCCAGCCCCACGGGTGAGCTCACTGGGTACAAACCATCTCGGTGCCCTGCTGTCCCCTGTGCCCCCTCCCTGGCTCTGCCACCATCCTGCCCAAGCAGGGTAAATCCCTGTGCCCAAATCCAGCTGGGCTCCTCCAGCTCAGGACAGCCAGTGGTTATCTCAGCCCTGGATCCAGCCCCCTCCCCTGCCTCTCCAGGCACTAACTCCTGACTTATCCACCTGATCCAGCCTGTCCCGAGGGCTTATGGAAAGCTGACTTTATTCCCGAGCACCAACCAAACAGCCTTTCAAGTGGCACTTCTATTTTTCACTCTCCAGGGCCCACCTAGCCCAGCATCCTGCCTTTGACAGCAGCCTGCAGGGAATGCTGAAGGAAAAACACGGGAAACTGAGCAAAGAGGTGATCCTCCCCCAGCACATCCTCCCAGCACCACCGGATTTCCCTGTTACAGAGAATTTATTTTCTGCCCAAATCTGCAACGGGGTGGGTGGCCCAGCACTGGAAATAGCTCTGTCTCAAGTGCTGCATCTTGAACCTCCCCCCCAAGCAGGGAAGGCCCCCAGTTCCCATCCCTATTTAACACTGTTTCCTGTGGGTTTGCACAGCACTGACCTGCTGCCACACGGAAAGCACAGGGGGATCCAGGTGCTCCTGGCTCCCAGCTTGATTTGCCATCTAGTGACAGGCAGCCTGAGCCCAGAGCCAGGGAACAGAAAATAAAGCTCCTGTTTCATCTCAGCTCGGCTCATTTCACGTTGGTAATAACTTAATCAGTGCCTAATCCCCCGAACCTCTCCCGTTTAGCTTATCTCTGCCGTTCCACTCACATGTGCTCTCCAAGAGGCAGCACGTATTTAATTTAGGGAGCAGCAGGGGCCGGGGCGGCGCTGGGAAGGTGAGAGACTGCTGGACACCCTGGGTGGCCTGGCCCTGCATATCAGGTGGCTATCAGGTGGCTACCAGGACTTAGGGACACCTCACGCACCTGCAAACAGATGCACAACCAGTCTTGCAAAGCCAGAGAGAGGCTGGGATCCCCTACCCTGGCACAGCCCGGGCGGTGGGATGGATCAGGGCATTCCAACGGCATTGTGTGCCAGGCACAGCCCTGGCACAGCCTTCTCCTCACCACAGGAGCTGACTGAGCACATGAAACAGCACAGAGGCCCAAAGGTGGGGTCTGGATGGTTTGGGTGTTCAGGTGAGAGCGGGGTGTGGCTGTGATGCCATCAGGGGCACAGTGACAGCTCCTGCTGCTGCAGAGCTGCAGCCCCAGCTCCATCCACGCTCCCCCCAGGAATCCTCCACTACTCAGCCACAGCTCCCAGGGGTTGGGAAGGCTGCTTCCCAGGGGTTGGGAAGGCTGGATCCCAGGGAAGGCTACGCTGGCACCGCAGCTGAACCGGAGGCTCCAGCCCCTCACACTCCTCTGCCAGGTTCTCACCCCGGCGGGCGCTGGGATAACATCAGATCCCTGCAGCTCTGTCAGAGGCTCAGCACATGAACACAGGGTTATGAGCCAAGCCTTAACCCCTACAAGAAGCTGACACTGGGCCAGCCAGACTTCGCCAAGGGCTGCCTTCCACGCTTGGCTGAGATTATCAGCAGCACATTATTTTTCCTGACGCTATCTACACAAAACAGGAGAAACATTGAGAGCAAAAGCAATTCCTCATAAAAAAAGGACAAACCACCATTCATGGAGATTGAAACCGGGCTCTTCCCCAAACATTTTCTCAGTTCCATGGCAAGAAGTCAGTGACTTCTGCTTGAATCAATCCTGTGCAGCCCCAGACCTCCCTGGGTGGGTTTGAGAACGCAGAAGCCACCTGTGCCCATCCCATCAGGAAGGTCACCCTGTCTCCTGAGTGATACAAAAATCACAGCCTGTCCCACTGAAGAGCAGCAGCACTAATGAGCCTGCAATTAAAATATGCTACAGGGGTAAAAAAGTGGAATCTTGAAACCTGGAGCTCCATTTGATAAGGGCTGCCCCAAAAACAGCTGAGCAAATCAGGAAAAGGCACAGCCAAGGGAAATAGAACAGCTCTGAGATGGGCTTAAATCAGAAAATCCACTTCAGTTATTGGTCCATAGACGGAGCCCATTCCAGTGACATCCCTCCCACAGCTGGGCTGTGTTCAGGGATTGCAGCCCCCAGCACCCTCTGTCCATCCCAGGACTGACCACCCCCCAAATGGGGATTTCTGCTCAGAATTTGCTCTTGCTCTGACATCCCAGCGTGGGCAGCAGGGCATAGCTTAGACCTTGAACTCAGTTTTTGCGTGAGACAGCGATTACCAATCCCTCTTGTGCCACACCGGGTGAGGCTGGAGGTCAGAAAAAGGACCTGACCCAAGCCCTACAGCTGGCCAGAAAGGCTGAAACCACAACCACAAGATTCCCAGTCCATCCTGGCCTGGGGATTTGGATTCCAGCTTGCTTGGGGGGTCAGGCTGTGATGGTCAGGCTGTTGACACTGGGAATGTGCAAGGATCGTGCCTGGGAAGGCAATGGAGATGGAGATTTCCTGGCAGTCCAGGCAAGGATGCCAGCTCAGAGACCTCACCACAGAAGCACAGCTGACAAGACAGCTCTGCTCCCAAACCACTAATGAGGGGTGAGGATATTCCCACCAGGGCACAAATCCATTTCCCTCTGGATCCCAGAGATGCCAGCAGCAAGTGGAGCCACAAGCTCCAGCTCTGCACCCCATCACCAGCCTGGCCCCCCAAACATTCCCATCAGCTTCCTGAATTTCCCTGAGCTCTCCCTTCCTATCACTGCCACCATCCAATTCCCAGCTGGTTTCAAGCCATTCCAGGATGCTTTCCAACACCAAAGCTCTGAGCTTTGGTGTCAACAGTGAGCTGAGATATTCCTTCTCAAATAAAGAATTTTTTTTTAATAATCCCAAATACTAAGTAAAAATAGTAATAATAATTAAAAAAAAAATCCCAGCTTTCTCTGCATTATCTTTTGAGGCACCCTGCCAGAATGCAGAGCTGTGGCAGGACAGTTATCCCCCAGCCCTGCCCTGGCACTCACAAATGAAGTCGAAGCTCTTCCGCATCAACACCTCTCTCTTTCTGTTCCTGGTCTTTGTTGTTGTTGTTGTTCCAGCAGCTTAAGGAAGCTAACAACGGCCTGACATTTTTGGCAATGATTATTACATCTCTTGGAAAGTGTGTCTCATTAAAACCAAAAGAAAGGAGGAAAAGTGCTGAAGCGACTATTTTAAAAATGCAAGAGCCAGGATTAATTTGTTAGCCTGAAATGGAGACTCAGACACCCACCCAGGGCTGCTCAGCTACCTGAGCCAGGCACGGGGATCCAGAGGATGGAGGAGATCCTGGCCAGGACCTCGAGCTTCTCCCTGAAGCCAGTGATGAAGATCTCCAAGGAGACTTTACCCACAGCACTTCAGGCATCCAGGATAAACCCAAACCCCCCTCAACAGCACAAAAACCCAGTAAAACAGTCCTGGAAAATAAAACAGTGATGAAAACCACTTTCTTTAAAAAAAAAACGAAGCCGCCGAGCTGCTAATTACAAAGGAAAAATATTCTAATTTCCCCTGATAATCAGCAATGATGGGACAGCAAACACAAATAAACCCGATCGACAGATTAATTGGAGTTTGTTAAAGTATGACAGGGTTTTGACAGCTTTCCTGAGTGGCAGCCACGCTTTCCAGGCAATCACTGAACTGACAGAGGTTTTCATAGCAGCACTAGGAAATAATGATTGCAATCAATCATATCTTACTGGATTTCATGAGACATGCTGGTAAACACAGCAGAGGGAGGAGAATTATTTATGGGGCTTCTGAAGAGCACACAGCTAAGTAATTGGATGAAATCAGGGGAAAAAAGGAAAGCATCCCCTAAGGGTGATGTCTTGTGGAAGAAGGAATAGCTTCTCTGTGAAACCAGTGGAATAGTCAACAGCCAATATGCTCGAATTTGGATGGGTTGAAACCCAAGGGAATTCACTAATGATGCACTTGTCTTTAAAACACCTCCTTGGAGTGAAAGCAGCCGTGAGCAGGAGTCACCTCCTGCCAGAGCCTGCCACTGGAGCCTCCAGGAACGGGAGCCAGGATGAGCACTCGGGGGAGTGCTGCTGCATGTGCCAACCTGAATTCAAGGGTCAAGTTCAGTGGAACTCGGTGATCCTTGTGGATCCCTCCCAATGCAGGATATTCTCTGCTTCTACCATTCTCTGACCATGCAGGAGTGGAGAGCAGCTGAGAAAGGAGCATCTCCCGTGCAGGGGACACCAGTGGGGATGATGAGAAGTGGTGCTGGCAAAGCCCAGCTTGTGCCGCGGGGAAAGGAGCAGACAGGAAGGAGTTTCCTTGTGTTTTCCATGTGTTGGGATCCTGAGCATCCTCCACCACTGCTCACACTGGGAGCCCTCTCCACCCAGCACTTCCCCAGCGTGGATGGAGAATGGAGGGAGGATGTCACCCTGTCACACAGGCTCTGGGGTGCTTGGGCTGAGGTTTTCAAAAGGAGTTAAACCACTTGGGAAAATAAAAACAGCACTTTGGGGCACATCCCTTTGTGCTGGTTTCAGCTGAGTTAGAGTTAATTTTCTTCCCAGTGGCTGGTGTGGGGCTGTGCTTTGGAATTGTGCTGAGCACAGGGTTGATTTTACAGAGATGTTTTTGTTATTGCTGAGCAGGGCTCACAGAGAGCTAAGACCTCTGCTGCTTTTCACTCTGCCAGGCTGGCGAGAAAGCTGGGGGTGCTTGGGAGGTGACACAGCCAGGACAGGAGACCCAGACTGACCAAAGGGATATTCCAGACCCTCTGACATCATGGTCATGGTATAAAGTGGGGGAAGAAGGAGGAAGAGGGGTTCTGGCATCGGTCAGTGGGTGGTGAACAATTGCACTGTGCATCACTTGCTTGTTTCCTCTTTGTTATCATTATTATTTACCAGTATTATTGAATTTTACTTTATTTTCAATTAATAAACTTTTCTTATCTCAACACACAAGTTTTACTCCTATCCTCCTCCCCATTCCACAGGGATGGGGGAGAAGGGTAGGCAGAGAGGTTTTGTGGTGTTATACTTCCATTTGGGTTTAAACCACGGCATCCCTTTAGCCAGTTGGAGTGACTCAAACCTCCCTGTCCCTGGGTCACTCAGTCCCATCCTGCTCAGGGAGTCTCACACTGCTCAGAAACAGCCTCATGCTGAGAAGATGGGGGAAAAAATCCACATTTCTACCCAAACCCAAGTTACTTTAAGGGCAGCAAAAGCCTTCCTTGCCCATCACTGTGGGGAGACCAAGGCACAGCCCCAGCCCACATCTCCACAGACCCACGTGAACAGCACCAAAGCATCTCCCTGGCATTTAAAATGCAATCCCACGCTGTATTCCCAATACCCATAACCTGGCTGGTTAGCTGTTGGTTCCCTCCCTTCTCAGCCATGTCACAGCCCTGCCTGGCCATCCCACAACAGCTCCAGTACAGGCAGGGGATTTGCTCAGAGATAGTGAGATATTACCTATGTCCATTGAAAATACCAGCTGAATTAATTTCAATCTAGAGCATCATTTGCTTTGGTTTTCTCCTTTAAAGGACAACTCCAGGCTGCTCAAACCCCTCAAAAGGGCAGCACAATCTTGGAAGATTTATTGCAGAGGAAACTGGAGGATGCCCAGTGGGGTTCAGGCAGACCCAGACCTCACTGCCCAGCTCCTCGGGGGTGGTACCCAGGGCTGTCCTGGGCATCCCATCCTCCCGTGAGGCATTTTCCCAGAGAGCAAAGCCCCAGCCCTTCGATTGTCTGCCCCTCTGATGTTCCTCTATTTACTTTCGCTATCGATTTTGATTCAAGCAGATTAAAAGACCAAAGGGCCAACTAGCCAAGGACTAACTCTGACACATAATCCATTGCAATTACAGCCCAGAGACCTGGTGCTAACTGCAAGCAAGAGAGTCCCATGCCAGGCTCAGGCTGGCAGCAGTAGCCACCTCCTCTCTCCACCTCCTGTCTCCACCCCTTTGGGGAAGCTGCTCCAGGGATGGACAAGGTCCCAGGGAGTGGCTGCACCCCTTAAGGGCACCCATTCCCCAGTATGGGCTCCCAACCAGTTATTGCTGCCAGCAAATCCACCCACATCTGCCATTAAACCGTTACGGATTTATTAATATAAATTATCCAGGGAAAATACAGACCTGCTTAGCCAGTGCCCCGATGGAAGAGAGCCCCAGGAGCCACATGGGGAGCTGCCACACAGACAGAGGTGTCCCTGGAGCAGCTCAGGGGCTGCTGGCAAAGAGGACACCTCAGCAGAGCTCTGGCTGCACCATCGATCTGCTGCTGAGCCCTGGGAGCGCCGGCAGCAAAGCAGCTCCCTGGGAATCAGCCAAATTAAGCAGCCTTAAGTCACTGGCTGGTAAAGTGGATTATGTCCCACCTGCTTGCTGTCACCTACTCCTGGATTGAGCTGTCCCCTCGTGCGCTGCTGTGTAAATGTGCAGCCTCGGGGCTGCTTTCCCTCACTCTCTCTGCATCCCTGGGCAGGCAGGGCTGGTTCCAACACTGCCCCAACCCAGCCAGGCAGGACCTGACCCAGGTGCAGCCGTGTGATGGCAGCAGTTGGAACCTTTCCCTGTGCTCAGGAGCCCTCCCTGCTCTCCTGCAGCCCCCCTGGCAGTGCCTGGGGCTGATGGCAGTGGGGCCAGCGAGGGGCTGCAGGAGCTCCCTGCCAGGGCTGGCTGTGCCATGCTGCCCAAAGCAGCCCCAGCAGGTGGGAAATAACCCAGCTCAGCCCCAGAAGTCTCTCCTGGAGGCCTCCCACCACCCCTACAGCCCGACACTTCTCTGCCCATCTCGCTCCCAGAGCGTCACGGTGATGCCTTTTCCTGGTCTTAAAATTTAAACCCAAACACTGTTTATGGGGAAAAGGGGTTTTTACCTCTGTATTTATTTCAGAATCCTTGGGTGCAGCACTTAGTCCAGGTGGAATGCCCCGAAAATGCATGCACCCCCCTTACACCAAAATACACACAATTATAGGCCTTGCAATATTAGCATATTTATCAAAGATCCATCAATGAGAGGCTCGAGTGAACCCCTCATTCTGAGGAACCTTCCCCCTGGATGGGCCTATCTGAGTTTACAAAAATATGTTTTGGACAGGATCTTGGTGTCTGATGCTTCCAGACTCTTTGGTCTCTTGTTTTAACTGTACAGTGAGTCTCAGTTAAGTTATCAGGCTTGGAAAGTTACAAATAGATAGGCTAAAAGCACTAAGAATACATAAAACTCTAAAAGAGTATGTAAGAGGTGTATAAAAGAAAAAGCAAAAAACCATTCTGGCATCAATTTCCTTGGAATCCATCGCCAAGGGCTTCAGGAGCAGCGAGCTGCAGCTCTGCTTCCCTCCCGCAGCCCTGCCCCGGGACACTGCAGGTTCTCTCGATGCCCCAGGAGGTTTCCTGGAGGAGGTTGGTTACAGGAAACCACCCCGAGGTGTCCCTGGCCCGGCCCCGCTGGCTCCATGCTCTCGTTCCTCCCTCCTTCAGCTGCAGGACCCCGAGCTGAGCCTGCAGAAGAGGCTCCTGATGCTTTTCTACCCGACCAGCTCCTCCCATCCCTCCTATCCCGGAGGAAAGCCCGTAGGAACGGCCTGCAGCTCCACCCGAACACTCCCGATTTCCATACAAATGAGAAAAGGCAGGAAAGTGAATAACACAAACACTCACTCCCAGGCAGGAGCGTTTCGTTGCTGCGAGGGAGAGCACAGGGCTCTTCTCCCCAACTTTTATTACTTCTTACCCCTCCATACACACACCAGAGTGCTGATGTCCCCTCCGGGATATGGGGACAGTCACACAGGTCCTGCTACGAGCCAGCACTGCAGGTAGGAGGAGCTGGATCATCTCCTCTCCCCCCCAGCTCCTGGAGATGGGCTGGGGGAGTTGGGAAGCTGGGGAAGAAGAGATGAATACACACAGCCCCAACACAAGCTGCAGTTCAGCCTTTATTTATTTCAATATATTTTTTAACCAGTCTTTCTTTCTCCTCGTCTCCCTTTCACTTTTTCCTTTAAAAAAGCAGCAGCAGGGAATTTTTAGTTGCTTCTCTATTGCCAGCCAGCACTATTTTAAATTGCGTTTTAAGCTGTTCTGCAGCACTTCGAACACCTCACACTGCAGGAGAGGCTTCCAAATTACAAGATTAACATCGATTTTAAATTGCTTCCTAAAACACAGGGGCTCTGGCACGGGGATGGATCAAGGGCAGCAATGCCTAGAGGACTCCAGAGCTCCTGGGGCGTGGCTGGACCCCACACTGGGGTGGGTGCTGTGGGTAGTGGGGGCAGCTGAGACCCCCAGTTCCAGCACACACAGGTCCCACACGACAGGGACTGCCCCAGAGTGACTCCACAGACCCACGAGCCAGGGACCAACCTCCATTTGGGTTCTTGGTGTTTACAAGAGGTGTCTCTCCGAGGGCACTGGTGTTTAACTCGGCTCGTTCTTCTCTTAATGGTCCCCATTGCTCATCCAGGGAGAGCTGTGCTGTCAGGAGCCAGTGCCCCAAGGATCGCAGGAAAGGAAGGATTGCACCCAGCACTTGCACAGCCCAAAATCAGCCTGTGGAAGGCTCCAAGAGGCTCAGCAGCACCATCACCACTCCCCTCTAGCTCTGCACACCCAGCGCTCGAGCCCACAGCCATGCTTACAGCTGCTCCAGAAGGTTCAGCTTCAGAAACAGCAGAACTCACTCATTTAACGTTTCTAAAATGATCACCCTTTCTCCTTCAGCCAAAAAGATTGGCCAAGCAGTGCTGGGCATCCTGCCACTCTGCTTCCAGGGGCACATAAATCATCCCCTTCCTCCAAACACATCAATCTCCAGAGAGCCCATGGGCCAGATCCTGCTGGCAGCAGTGGAGCCCAAAGCAGGACCCCAGAGCTGGGGGGCATTGGCAGAGCTGCAGGATGAGCCTCAGCTAATCTCTGCTCAAGCTGAACTGAGCCCTGCTCTCTCGTTTAAGCCAGAGAAACAAATAAATCAGTGAGAAAACCCAGCTTTTACAGAGGCTGCTATGGTTCCCACTGTGCTAGTTTTATTTTCTGAAGTACCTGCTGCCTCCCGGGCTCAGGATGAATTTTGATTTAGGAGTGAAAAGGGGTAATAAAAGCATAAAGAGTCATTAACATTCCTCCTGGCCATGGTGGGGTGTTGGCTCATCACGAGTTGATGGAAATGCCATTTGACTTCCTTATGAGCTATAGAAAATCAATTAATTGATTTAATCATTCCCTGGGTGTCCCTGCTTACGGAGATAACAGAATGCCAGGGCAGCAGGATGTTGCTCCTGCCTCCTCCGGCACAGGGGCAGCAGGGAAGGGGCCAGCACTCATCCCTGCTCTGAGGCCTTCATCATTGCTGCCCCAGTTCAAGACATGTGAATCGACACTTCCAATTTCTCAATTTGGTGGCATTGTTTTTTTTCTTCTCTTCAAGCCTGCAGGCATTCAATTCTGAGCAGTGACTGCATCAAGCAGGCACTTCTTCAGGAAGATACATTTTCCCAGGGTGGATTAAGCCTTAACCACTACAACAGCAGCCCTGACACTGCTTTTTACCCCTCTGTGCCCTGCAAAGCACCAATCTGTATTTGGCTCCCCCAGCACATGCACACAGAAGTGGGCAGGACCCCCCCAGTGTCGTGTGGAATCCCAAGGAAGCCTTTATTTTCCTTATTTCAACAGCTCTCATTCCCCTGCCTGCAACACCAATTTAATGAGGGCAGTAAAGTTTCACAGTTCCACTTTAAACTCTCTTTCCACGAGTGGGTTGAGGATGGGAGCACAGTGCAGGTAACGATGGGTGCAGAGCCTGGGGCTGTAGTGGGGACACCAGCAGGAGAGGCCACATGCTTTAAATCAACCCCCACTTTCTCCAGCCAGGCAAAACAATGGTCTGCTCCCAAAAAACTGCAGATTAAGGACACCCCTGTGTTGGCCATGGGGGTGCAACCCCAGCATGGTGGGGCTGATGGCACTCATGGGTGTTGTGTCACCTGCTTCAGGGAGCCCTCGGGGCAGCTGAGGATCCAGCAGCAGCTGGCAAAAGGCAATTTTTTGGGGCAGAAAGCCCTGACCCTGCATCTGGGCACTACCTGGCTTTGGTGCCTCTGTTACCTCCTCTCAACCCACCAATGCTTGCACAAGGAAGAAGGAGAGCGGTGGGAGCTGCCAGAGCTCAGCATTTCCAGGTGAGCCTGAGAGCCAGCCCCGCTGCTCCAGGGAAAATCAAAACCCCATCAGCTCCCAGCAAAGCTCCTCACCAAGGAGATGCTCCCAGCACCAGCCAGCTCCACTTGGCACCAACCAGACAACTTCTTACAGCATCAGCTGGCTGCTCCAGCCTCCGAGGACTTGTGGAGTGGCTTTGGAAGGGATGGATGCAGAGAGGCTGGAAGTGAGCCCCAAGCACTGAAGAGCTGCCCAGCACGCTCCTCCACATGGCTTCCCCTTGGCTGGCACCCACAGGCTCCAGGAGAGTCTAATCCAGCTCTGGATGCAGCAGCAGGAAGATGAAGCACTGGGGACGTGCAGGTCCCAGCCCAGGAGGTGACAGCACACACTGAGCCACACCTGGGAAAACAGCCTGGATAACAACCCCACAGGCAGCACAGGGAGAGGGGATGGGAGAGGGGAACTGCTCGTCTTTTGAGGGAGTTTTACATAAGCAAACTCTGGACTCAGACCCTGAGAAGAGTCTTGTCCTTCCTCCTGGAGCAGCATCCCAGGCCCTGCTGGCGAGACATGCTCCAGCACCTGCTGATCCCGACAAGCTGCTTGCAAGCGCTGCAGTTACCCAGGGCTGCTCAGCAGACGACATCAAAACATGACACCAGCAGCCCAGGAGAGTGAGTTATAACTCACTCAGGAAAAAACTGGGAATAATTAGCACTGAGTTTGCCGAGCAGAGCCCGCCTGGCTCCCTCCCTCCCCTGCCCCCCATCACTGTCACTTGCTCACACGAGTCTTCACAACTGGTTCTCCTGTCACCTATGCTGAGCATTAAAGGCAGCAAGATAAATTTATAACTCACATGGCTTCTTGAAAGCAAAGGGAGCACGAACATCCCTGGAACCACAGGTCTGTGTGCCATGTCTCAAGGAGGCAGCAGTCTAAGCCCTCACTCACAGGTGCTGTCTCCAGGTAAGAAAAGGGATTCCCAAAGCCACAAAGCAACTTTTGGGTATTCTCCCCAACCCAAGCTCCTGTCAGGAGAACTCTGTGCTCTGCCCAGAAGTAGATTGGGATCTGTCACAAGTGGCAGCGACCGGAGTTTGCAAATGGGTCCTGAAATTACCTTTCCTGAGAGAGAGGGAGGGTGAACACATCTGTGTTTTACATTAGAGCTCCCTTGGTCTGAGCAGCATCTCAGTGCAGCCAGGACAGAGCTGAACCGAGCTGTGCCCTCCTCTGCTGTCATCCCTCACAACGAGAGGGGACACAGTGGGTCAGGATCATGGACACAGACCTGCTCCTCCTCCTCCCCTCCCAGCACAGCTGAGGGGGGATGACAGAGCTACCCAAGCTCACTCTGATCATTAGCAAATCCGAGCTTGACCTTTCTGCATCCTCTGTGAGGACGAATGGTGATGTTACCTGGCCATGCTAACCCAGCTGGGATGCTGCTGGAGCAGAAGGAAAAGCAGCAGAGCCAGGAGCAGGAGCAAAGGACCTCTCTGAGGAGATCATGCAGGTTCTCACATTTCTATTTGGCCTCTCTGCTCCGCTCCTCAGGGAGCAATCCAAGGCATTGAAACAACATAAGATCCCATTGCTTCACGGTGCTGTGGCTCTGAAATGGTGAAGATGCCCTACAAAACCCCAAGCAACCTTCAGCATTATCATCTGCAGCACAATTCCCACCTCTCCACAACATCCCTGCTCTGGAGAGAAACAGAAGCCACAAATACCAAAATAGAGCTGTGCTGCACAGCCCTAAACATCTCCCTCTCTCCTCCTATGTGTTCACTGATGGAAGAAATCACTTTAAGCAGGTGAGACTCCAGGAACTGGAGCAAGCAAAGCAGGAGAGGCAGAGCACTCCAGGAGCTGGAATACTGAGAGGGTTTGAGGAGAACAGGGCAGGATTCCTGCCAGGTGATGTTAAACACCATCTCCAGCACAACATGCCTTGGCTCTTGGCTCTGGATCTCTCCTGAGAGTCCCATAGCCCGACATGGCAAACCAGAGCCATTCTGACATCCCAAGGAAGCCCCAGTGCTCAGCTTCCCCCATGGTCAGCATGTGGCACGAAACACCCCAGGCCAGCAAGGGGAGGCTTCCCTAGAGGAGTTTCTCCGTATCTTTTCCACATTAATTTTTATTCGCTCCCAAATGAACATAAATGACCAAACCCTAGAGGTTTCTGCAGCAGAAGCTGTTCTTGGGTGACCTGCAATTCTGCTGTTCACAGACCATGGGATGTCCCCTCAGGCACTGGTGCACTGCCCCCCTCCAGACAGATTATTCCAGGTCGAGTTACCATTTCCCAGCTGCAATGTCCCCATGGTGCAGGACTGGGAAAACCTCTGCTCTAGCCCACAAGCTGCTTATCACCCCATCAGGGTCCATATCCTGCAGTCCTGAGGAGATCAGGCCCCCAAAAGCCTCTCAGCAGCCTAGGACAGGGTGCAACAGCCTTGCAGAGGCTGAGCTTCATCCCCACTTGCTTCTATTTCCCACCTTGTGCTCTAAAATCAGCTCTCCCCCACCCTTGTCCTTCCTTCATCCCATTTCCCACCGATCCTGCTCCCAAAGCAGCGGAGGAAACACAACACAGGAGCCCAGTCGTGGTCAGCCACAGGAAACCAGCTGGAGATGCTGCTGGGAGCTCATTTTGGGGTGGGAAAAGGCAGGTGCTGAGCTCTCCAGCTGAGCAGCAGGAAACACTTGAGAGCAGGTTGAGCAGACAGCTGTGGGAACAGCAAACACACCACTCCAGCTGCTCAGCAAACCCCCAAGGGCAGCAGGGCTCAAGGACCTCAGCACCAGAACTGCTGCAGCAGTGACCCTGAGCACAGAGAAACCTGTGAATCACTCCAAACCCTGCTGTCAAAGTCCCAGCAAGGTCAGCTGAAATCAAATCAGACCCCTCTGGCAAGAACCAGCAGCCCAGCAGGAGGGCAGAGCTCAGCTCCAGCCATTTCAGGGTATCAGGACCTGTCCTACACATCCCCTGGGTTTGCAGCAAATTCCTCCAGCACCTCATACCCAGCCCTGCAGGAATCAACAGCAAGAGGAATCCAAAGGCTTTTGATTCTTTGAACCAGCTACAGCACTTGCAGGCAATATTCCAGCCACATCTAATCGCGTTTTAACACTTAATAACCTATTTTCCCCGCTAATCCCCTGCAGCAGCAAGATCCACCAGCAGGATGTACATCCCACCAAATCCAGCCTGGGGCACAGCCACGGGCTGAGGCACCACTGCCAAATCCCTCCCAGGACCTTGATTACAGAATTTGGTGCTTTTTTCAGCCTCAGCCTCCTGCACCCTGGCTCCACAGCAAAACAACAGCAAGAAAGATGCTTGGGGGCAGAAAAAAAGGATCACCAAACATATCAAATTCTAAATAAGGGGAGAGAAGAGGGCACAAAAAACTCAATCTCTTGAGTCTACAGCCCTTCCCAAAGCATCTCCCACATTCAAAATTTATAGACTTCTCTGTTCCCTTTTTTATCTACATCTTTGTTTGCAGAACAAATTCTCTCAGTGGCCATTTCAAAACAAAGGAACCTTTGTCTGTGTTTACTTGACAGCAGCAGATTAGGATAAAATAACTTGCATTTCAGAAGGGGGTTTTTTATTTATTGTTAAGATGCAAAGCCTCTACTGCAGCGAATCACCGAGCAGAGAATCCATCTGAGGAATGATTTCTGGCACACACTGAGAAACTTGGCTTTTGGAGAGAACCTCCGAGAAAGGTATTCACATACAAAAATCAAATTTTAAATGGGATTAACTTCTGGACTGTGACATTATCCATTTCTCCTTTTCATGCTCCTGCCTCACATCTATGTTTATTTTGGTTATGACCGGCTGCTCGCACAGCTCAGGAGCCAAGGAAGCTCTGGGCAGGGCTGGGGCATTTTCTCATCTCCCTTTGAATTGCAATAGCTGAGGCTCAGGGCTGGGCTGGGCAGGTCACTCAGGGAGAAACAGGAACAGCCCCAACCTAAACTGGACCAGGGACCATGAACTTTAGCATTCATCCACAACCCAAAGGATTTTTTGGATGACGATGATTTTGAAGCAAATGATTTTTTGATATCCCCCAGCTCTCTGCAGCCACTCCAGCCCCGCAGGCACTGAAGGGCATGGGCAGCTTCCCCTGCACAGCTGAGCCTGGCAGGATTTGTGGGAACAAGGAGCAGCACAAACAGCCACCAAAGCTGGGATCAGCCCCAGGAAGGACTGCAGAAGCTGACACTCACTTTTGGGAAAAGCCCACCCCAATAAATACTCCAGCTCCACTGCAGAGCAGCACACCCCAGAGCACACGGAGGAGGGTGTCAGCAGCTTCCCTGCGACACCTATCAATGGATGAATAATGCTCCAAAGGGCACTTCCAGGAGTCCAGGTGGAGCAGGGAGCAGCAGCAGGGACCTGGCTCCTTCCCCACCAGGAGCCCATCCCTGGGAAACACTCAGGCCTGGGCATGGCAAACCTGAGGCCACACACCCTGAACTCCTCCCAAGCCCCTGGCCACGAATCTGTCGGGGTTTGTGCAGATTCCCACCCCTCCTCACAGCACGAGCTCACCAGCCCAGCACAATTAACCTGCTCCTCTGAGCTCACCTCCAGCCCAGCACTGCTGCTCGACAGCAACCGCGGCCGCCGGGAATATTTCCTGGGTTTCCCCGGGATCCAGAGCACATGTTAATTAAATGCCAGTTTGTTATTCGAACAGACCTTTGGAGACTTCGCAGCTCTAATAAGCGGCACATCCATCCCTGCTCCCACCCTCCCCACTTCCACCTTCATTCCACTCTCCTCCACGTGAGCTCCACGTCCCCTCAGCCAGGAAAAACCTCTGGAGCCTCCTGCTCTGAGCAGAGGCGTTCACACCTGCCCACAGTGTCGTATCAGCCACGAAAAACCTCTGGAGCCTCCTCCTCAGCCTCATGCTCTGAGCAGAGGGGGTCTCAGACCTGCCCACAGCCTCACATCAGCCAGGTGTGCTCTCAAAATCTGCAGGGATGAAGTTTCCACACCTCCCCAGAGGCTGTGACTCCCCATGTCCCAGAGCACCAGGGAGGCTGCCCAGGATGCATCATCCTTCCTGCCTTTTCCATGGGTGGGATAATTCATTTTCCCAGCCACCAGAGCTTCTCCTGACAGCCACAGCCTTTCACAGGTGACACTGGAGGTCTGCAGTGACATTGCCCAGCTCCTGGCCAGCACATTCCCTGAGGCCTTGGTCCCACTCTGCTTTGGGAGTTACTCATTCCCAGGAGCAGCTACATCACCCTGGGGCACAGCCAGTCCCTACAAACCAGTGTGACAGCAAAGGCTGAACCCCAAAAACCTGAACCAGGTGTTAAAGAGTGAGAAAAATCCTCTCAGGCTGTGCCTGCCATGCTCTGGGGACAAAGAACACAACCTCCCCCCAATTCAGCATCTTTCTCCAGAGACAGGAGAGAGGATGCTTTGTGTTTGAAATCAGTGTGTGAGGCCATGAATGAAGCTCATCTTCCCCAATAAGAAGCACAGCAACAGCCAAATGTGCAGCAATTCATCTGGAAGCAATAGTTTGTTTGGCAAAGCCACTGAATATAGGGGAAAAAATTGGATTTGCATTGAAATTTTGAGCTTTCTAACAAAGCAGGAGTTGCCTTACCCAGTTAGAAAGCTAAGAGACTTTCCACTTGAAAAATTTGAGGACCTAGGTCGTAATTTACTTCTTTTCTTCTTTAAATGAGACCAGCCAGGCATTACCAGAAGCAACATTCAACCTGTGCCACCTCAGAGCAAAGCAGCTTCTCTCCCAACCAGCAAGGCCAGTGCTCACAGCCCTCAGCAGAGCCAAAGAGGGTCAGGCAAGAGGGTGAACCCATTTAACACAGCTTGATTTAATCACCTGAACCCCTAAGTGTGGAGGATGTGAGGTGTGAGGGCCTGAAAAAGGAGATTTGTTTTGATCCAACTCCAGGGCTGTGTTGACACTGCTCCAGATAAACAAGAGACAGGCAAGGATGGAGTCAGAGAATTCAGAGATCTGGGTTAAACTGATGACAAGAATAAGGACTGGAAAAGCCTCTCCAAGGCATCCAGAAAAGGGGTGAAGAGCTGAGGAATGGTCTTTTTGCCATTATTTCACCCCAACTTTAGAGCTCTCTGTGGTGACACCAGGTGCTTCTGCAGGTTTCTGGAAACCTTTGCTGCTCTGTGCAGCACAACCTGTGCCAGGTCTCGGCTGGTCCCACAGTTCAGCAGTCTCTCTCTGACTTTCTTTCAGTTCTCTACAAATTTTCAGGGACACTGGGGCTCCTCTGGGACAGAGGGCAGCTGTAACAGTGACACCTTTAATTTCCCTCTCAGCCATCTTTTCAGAACCCATCTCCTCAAAAGCCAGGTCTGGAGAAGGTTTGGGGCAGGCGATGGTTTGGGGGCTTCTGCCCACTCTCCTTGTGCTGCTTCTTATCCCAAGAAGGAAGAAAACCCCTAAAACCAGACTTGACTCACCAGCCATGCTGGGATCTGCGCTTGGCTTGGGCACAGGCGCACAAAACACACCCTCGCCAAGGGAACACTAAAAGCACTGACCCTGCCAACTGCTCCAGGGTGAGGTCACCAGGAAAACACCTTGGAAAAGGGGTTTTATGGAGCTGGTGATGGGAACAATTAGGGGAACAGAGGGGGAGGAACATCAGCCACCCTGTGCTCTGTCCATAGGGAGAGCACAAACCCAACTGCCACAGGCTGCAAATCCACCTCTTGGAAAGTCAACTAAGCAGCTTAACACCATCCAGCTTCTAGAAACCACCACTTTATCCTTCTCCTGCTGTAGGGAAGCAGCTGGCACTTCTTCCAGTGCCACAAGGAAAGGATTTAGTGCCCCCAAAGATCACATCCTGGGTGAGGCTGTGGAGCTCAGATCCTGCCGTGGTTTTGTTGCAGAGGAGGAGAAGACCACGGTGGCCTGACCAGGCCCATCTCACCCTGCCCAGGGGAGTTCAAGCTGGGCAGTTCCCTCTGTGCTTTTCATCTGACTGGAATCTCAGGGGAAAAGTCAGGGGAAGCTCAGTCCACGGCAGCAGTGTCCTCCCAGAGCAAGGGCAGGACATGACTGTCCCACCACAGAAGTGTCTCCTGAGCTGACTTCGTGTCTCATCAATGCAACAGAACACACACTTGCTAAAAATTAGAATATTTCTTTTCTATATTTTGGCACCTGCATAAAACCACAGAGGCCTTTTATTTTCCCTTCCCTAAGGAGCAATTTCCACTCCCTGCAGACCACAGCTGCTCAAACCCACCGAGACCCCCAAGCACCTGAGCCAAATCCTCCTCACATCAGAGCAGGGGCAGCCCACACAACCCACACCACTGCCAGCTGAGGGTCTGACCCCACTGCTTCCCTGACACAGCCACGTCCCTGAGACAGGGGTTTTTCTTCTTCTATCAAAATCCCATACCAGATAAAAAGGAGTCAGACTTGCAGTTTTTAGTTTTTCTTGTTGTTTATTCAAGTTCTTCTCTCAAATTCAGAGAGCCGCCCTGCACCTGGGTTTGTACTCTAAATTTCCAGCTGTAAGACCTCAAAACTGACAATGCAGTGCTGTTTTATAAAATTTGTCACCCAATTAACTGTTAAAACACACTATATTAATAATTCTGTACCAATAACTATCACCTATTTTTATCACACATTTCTCCTACCTCAAATCTATTCTACCAATGTCTTTGTGCCACCATCACAGCAGAAAATGGAGTAAAAGAAGAACTTTGAACACCGCCCAAAAACCTCCATCTTGCTTCCCTTTTACCTCCATACTACTAATTTTCACCCTGTGATAAACTAAACTATAATCTATCTTATATTTTTAATGCTCTTAATTCATCCATAAGTGTTGGAAGCTTTTCCTATGGGCACAAATCAAAGACTGTGTCCTCTTGAGGTCCCAGCGAGGGTCCCAGACCCCCCAGGCCAATTTGAGGAGTTTTCCAAATATCTTGGAACTCCAACACTTCCCCACTCCTCTGCTGCAAGCCAGGGCCAGCACCCACACTCCAGCATTGTCACACCTCTGCACGTGAGCACAGCCAGGTTTGAGCCACACAGCAAAGTGCCCCTGCCACGGCAAGAGAGGCCAACAGGACCCTGACCCCAATCCGGACATTCCCAAAAAGGGCCAGGAGGGACCCGTGGGGCTGGAAGATCCAAGCACCATCCTCCTGCACGCCTGGCGCTCATCGGCTCAGCTGGACCATGCGCATGGGGGCATGGAGCAGAGCGTGGGGGGCCACGGAGCAGAGCAGGGAGGACACGGAGCAGAGCAGGGGGGCCACGGAGCAGAGCAGGGAGGACACAGAGCAGCACAGGGGGGACACGGAGCAGAGCAGGGGGGTCATGGAGCAGAGAGTGGGGGCCACGGAGCAGAGTGTGGGGGCCACAGAGAAGCAGGTGGGACAGGCTGGGCACAGAGCAGTGCATGGGGGTCACAGAGCAGAGCATGGGGGTCATGGAGAAGCACATGGGGGTCACAGAGCAGAGTGNGGTACAGAGCTTGGGGACATGTGACCAGAGAGCAGGGGGGCCATGGAGCAGAGCGTGGGACAGGCTGGGCACAGAGCAGCGTGTGGGGGCCACGGAGCAGAGTGTGGGGGCCACAGAGAAGCAGGTGGGACAGGCTGGGCACAGAGCAGTGCATGGGGGTCACAGAGCAGAGCATGGGGGTCATGGAGAAGCACATGGGGGTCACAGAGCAGAGTGTGGGGGTCACAGAGAAGCCCATGGGGGTCATGGAGAAGCATGTGGGACAGGCTGGGCACAGAGCAGTGCATGGGGGTCACAGAGCAGAGCGTGGGGGTCACGGCTCACCTTCGGTGCGGATGGTGAAGGGGGAGTCCCCCAGGCGCTTGGCTGAGAACTGCCCTCCGAGGGACGTCATCAGGAAGCACAGTGTGAAAAATCCAATGCCCAGCACGAAAATCCTGCGGGAGAGGAAGCAGAGCTGGAGCAAGGGGCGATGAGGAGGCAGCTCCTCCCTCCTGGGGCAGCCCCACCACCCTGTGCCCCGGGGGTAATCCCTTTGCACAGCAGCGGCAGATGCTTTGGGGTTGGGTGTAAGGGACAATCCCAGCCATCCCCGTGGCTCATCCCACCCAGCCCTGGTGGGAAGCATCTGTGCAGCTCCAGCCCCACCAGCACCTCACTGCAGCCATGGCCAGACCCACGTGAGCTTCACAAAGAGCCCTGGGACACTTCTGCCCAAACGCTGGCACTGAGCAGGGGGGTTTTGCCCAAGAACCCCCTCTGAAACCCCTGCAGCCTGCTCCGATGGGCAGGCCTCGAAGAATCCTCCACTGCACGCGAGGGGGAGTGGAGGATTTGCATCTCAGTGGGGAAGCTGAGGCAGACCCCAGCTGCCTGTAGGGTGCTCCACCAGGCCCAGCCCAATAACCCAGAGTGCAGGAACCACTTCAATAAACAATACCCGTGTTCCTCTGGGAGAGAGGAGCAAAGACAGACCTTTACCTTCCCTTCCTCCCAAAGGATCTAAAAAAAGCCCTTTTATTTTTTTAAATAAAGCCTTTTGATCCCCTGTAACTAGGCCACCAGCACTGTCATTGTGTCACTGTGGCCAGCCCTGTGCACAACGGGACAAGGAAGGTCCTGCACCAGCAGTGCTCACGTGGCCTGGAGCCATCCCATCCCTGCTTTGCCTGCCCGGGCTGGCAGGGAAGTGGCTCCCAGGGCAGGATGTCACCTCCAGCGAGGGGCAGGAGCTCCCAGCACTGCTCCTGCTCAGGCCAAATTCAGGCTGGTCGCTCTTCTGGGGGTGGAAAGGCTGAAGGGAAGAGCTCCATGCCAGCCCAGTTGTCGTGCACCAGGGAGTGTAAAGCAGAGTGCTCTGTGCCAAGGGAGGGATGTCTGGCCTCCTTCCACCACTCAGAGATGCTGCCATCGTCCCCGAGGCTCCGTGGAGGTGCAGCATCCTCCCGCAGGCACACGGGAAAAGCCCTGGCGCAGCCACTGCCAGGTGTGGGTGTGACAGCTCCCAGAGCAGCAGCGTGATCTCAGCCACCAGAGCCAGGGGAAATCTCGAGGAGGAGAAAGAGAAAACACAGCCCCCAGCCAGCCTTGTGAAACAACAGGCTTGTCTTAGCACAGATGAATCCCGTGTGGGACAGGGAGCAGAGGAAGCCCTCAGGGGTGCCTGCTGGCAGCGCTGCCTCTCAGCAGCCCTGAGCCAAAGGGAGGCAAAGCACAGAGGACAGGAACCTCCAACTCTCTTTTACAAGCTCACAGCAGCCTCCACGGGGCTCGGGTGCTGCACAGGGACACAGCTCAGCCACCCAGGCCGTTCCAGGGGTGCAGGAGCCCACAGCTCTCCATCTGAGCATTCCTACACAGCTGAAAGGCAGAGGAGTAGGAGTCAGCCCTTAACTCTGGGCTGCAGCACACCAGCACTGCAATTACGTGCTGCTGGAAAGGGCTAACAAATAAAGTGACCTCCTTCAAAGCCCTCGTTAGCAACTGGAGATGTTGTGGGGAGCTCAAGTACCAGGTCAAGCAGCTCAAGAAGGGCTGGGCTTCCCCAGGCAGATCCAGTGGAGGAGTTCCCAGGGCAGCTCCCTACTTGCCTGGAACAGCTCCTGGGCAAGACATGGCACTGGCAGGGGATCCCACGAGCTCCCTGCCTCCATCCAGCCAACCCTGACACTGCTGTCACACAGGCAGCACACTCCTGAGCCCCAGATCCAGGGCAGCCTCGGCAGCAGCCAGCTCAAGACAAACAAAGGGTTTCCTCTGCCTGCTCCAAGAAGGATCAGCCTGGCTCACAGCAGACAGGTACCCAACTCCTGTCCATCCCCGTGGGTCAGGGGCACCTGGCTGTGGGCTCTGGACAAGCAGCACAGCTCCCCATCCCCTTCTCACCTCCCACCTAATCAAGGGGAAAAGCAGCCCCCTGGGCTTGTCAGCACTAATGAGCTCTGCCAGCTCAGCACCAGCACAAAACACTCCCTGACAGCCAGGCCGGGAGAGCTGATTTACCTGGATGAGCCAATCCACCCGGGAGAGCTGATCTACCTGGGACAGCTGACTGATTTACCTGGACTGACCCATCTGGGACAGCTGACCCATTTGGGAAAGGGGATGCTCAAGGGCATCACTAAAATTGCCTGACATCCCCAAGCAGGCATGGACCAGCTCTGGTCCCTTCAGTTTCCCAGTGAGCCACCCCTGGAGGGGTGGAAAGCATTTCCCACAAGATCTATAGAGCACTGTGCAGTCACTGATCCAGTGACTCCCATCCCTCCAGGGCTGGCTACAGCCACGGCTGGTGAGCCTTACAACCACTAACCAGTGGAGCAGAGCCACCCCCTCCCCAGCAGGTGCCGATGGACCATGGAGCTGTGGAATCTGCACACAGAGGCGATACAGACCTCAGCCCCCATCCCAAAGCAGACCTGGGAGAAGGGCTTCCAGTGAGCCGTGATCCAGCTCCAGCAGGGAGGTGATTGTGGAGGCAGCAGAGCATCCCTGATGCTGCAAAGCAACGTGGTGTCCCATAAATAGCTTGGAGAGAGAGTGATTTGGGGACATTAGTGCACTGCCATTATCACAGCCTGTACCCAGCGCAGCGCTGGGGTTGGGAAAGGCTCTCAGGAACACACTGGAGGGGGTTGCTGCACCCAGCTTGGCTTTGCAGGGCTGAATTTGTCCGTAGGGAATGCTGTCTGCCATGGAACTTCCCTAGCTGGAGAGGACAACAGCAGGGTGGACGAGAAAGAAGCTGAAGGGGGTCAAACCCCAGCCAAGTCCTGCAGCCCAGGGTCCTCCCTGGGAGCACATCCCAGTACAAACCCCACCACGGCCCTGGCCTGCTACCCCCTCCCCCAAGGGGCATTTTAACAAAGCATCACCTGGGTAAATACTCAGATCTGATCCTGCTCTCACACCTCCTATTGACAATATCTTCATCATTATACAAGACCTTGTTGATGCTTTTTAATCTTCGTAATTATAGTCTGGCAAGGAGGGATCGTTAAACACCCAGCAGAGAGAAAAAAGGGAAGGGAAGAAAAAGATACAAAGGTGATCTGTGCTCTACCATCTCCCTAGGAAACTAAACCTTTTTCATTTTGACTGGATTACAGAGAGAGTAGGGGAGATGTAAGATGCTTTTTTCCTAAATAATAAAAAAAAAAAGAAGAGGAATCAGAGCCTAACTGGAATTGCTGTCCTTGGGAGGTCAGGGTATCCATCCCAGAGCAGTGCCCCAGGGAGCAGGGAGGGTGCAGGGCCCTCTCAGCCTTAGGACCCCATGTCTTTTACTTTTGCTGATGTTCTCCAGGCGAATAAAAATGCCTGGCCCAGGCACAGCTGAGTGGAAACTCCTCGTACAGAAAGTAAATACAACAAAGTAGGTAACACTTACCAGATCCCAGATAGTCCAGATGCACTGGGTCCTCTTCCCCAAAATCAAATCTAACTCCCTGAACACTATGGAGTTCCAATGACCAAATAACATCTGTCCTGCACGCTGGCTTTGCCTGTCACCCAACGTCACGTTTAATTCATCACTCAGGCACTGCTGCCAAGTCCCTCTCCACATCCTCCCCAAACTGAAATGTTCACATTTCAAGGTTCTGGCTCAGTGCCTACATGAGAAGAAAGCAAAATTCCTCAAGTCTTAAATGAAAATTGGAGGTGATGCCCCAGTCATGGAGGATTTTGGCCCACAGAACTGAAAGCTGGATGTGACCAGGAGGGTCTGAGTGCTGAGCTGGGATGTGGTGCAGGGAGGAAGGCCAGCAGCACCCAGCAGGATGGGACAGTGACACTGGGACTGTGACAGCGGGTCTGTGCCCACGGTGCCACATCACCCAGCTGGGACCCACGGGGAGAATATCACACAGCTGCACAGGGAAACCAAGGGCTAGAGTCAGGTAACATCTTTTATTAGACAAGTTTTTGACTCCCAAATGCTGAGCCGCCACTCCCACCAGCAGAAGTCAGGTTGATAAATGATCCCTCTCCCTCAAACCTTTTTTGCTTGAAGCCTGACAGGGTCGTGGTGCTGTCAAAGTGATGCTCAGCCATGGGTGTCATCCTCCCTGCAGGGGACCAGGGTGAACTCTCTTACTAACCACTGTTACCCCCCACAAAAAGCCCAGCTTTGGCTTCCAGCTGCCAAGCAGAGCTAGAGAGCCAAGAGCTGGGTGAGCTGGACGAGGGCTCCTCAGTGAATTCACACCCAGATCCAGCACCATCACAAATGAGACCCCTTTGCTGCTGAGATGAAGTCAGAGCCACCCTTGGACATTCCTGTGGTTTTCCACTATGATCTACTCCCTCTCCCCTTCCCTTTCTGCGGGCACTCTCCCAGCCCAGGGCTCTGCATTGCTTTGCTAAGCGTGGCTGGAGGGTGGTTAATGAAATGTTTTGGTGCACAGGATCAGATTTCCTGTGTGCTGTTTGCCGATGACACCGCTCCTCGATGGCAGCAATCTGCATCAGGCAGGATGTTGTACCACGGGATTCCCTGGAGCGGCCAGGCTTTGCCCAGCCAGCAGCAAGGAACTCATCTACAGGACCCATCCTGATTGTCAGGATCTTCTCCCACTCCTGGAGGCTATCCCTGACCCACATCAGCTGAGGATGTGGGCTGCTGATTTTAGGGGAGCAGAGTGGATTTGCTGGAGCTGGGCAGTGCCAACACTCGCCCATGCTGGGCTGGGAGCAAGGTGTCACAGGACTGTGGCATCAGGGGTCACACTCCATGTCCTCGACATTGTGACACAGCTAGGAGAGAGTCTTGGGAATTTCTCCTCTTGCACAGGGAAAGCCTGACTCAACATCAAGGTAACCCCACCGGTTCCGGTGGCATCAATGCTGGTCTGTACTGGTTGGAGAGCAGAAGCCAGCTCAGGGCACACAGACAGGACAGTGCAAGTCCTCCACCTGGACACCAGAGACCATCCAGCCATCACAAACCCCTCATCCACACACATCCTCCTCCCTGATGGGACTTTGTGATCACCCTGAAATGCACTGCTCGTGCTCCCCCTCCCCGATCCCAGGTCACTGCTGAAAATGGGGTTCCCCTTCTCCAGGGGTGATGCCCAGGGCATGGGGATGCTCAAGCCAGTCACTTCCTCTCCGTGGAATTCAAATCCAGTTAAGAAAGTAAACAACCGGGCAAAGAGCATTCCCCGCGGTGCGTGTGCCCTTCTCGTGTCTCTCACAGTCACTCCCTGCTGCACCTGGAGCAAGCCTGAGCTGTGGGAACGCTCACACCTCTGCCACCACTTTGCGACATCCCCTTGGCCAAGTTCCCCAGTCCCAGGGCAGTGCCGCGCGATCCAGCGGCAGGAACCCCTCCAGACAAGCAGAGCCAGGCAGCTCCCGAGGAGAGGCAGAAACCTCTCCACACCTGACTGCAAGCGAGCGGTGCAAGCACAGCCTGTCCTCCCTCCCAGCGCCGGGCGGTAGCCTGGGCTGAGCAAAAAGACAGCAAGCAGATCCCTCCGGTGATCCCAGACCTCCAAACACAGCGGGGAGGGCTGCAAACAGCTGGGCTGTGCTCACCCCACCTGGAGCTTCGCCCTCGGCACCTTCCCCTCTCTCTCTAGGAGGTTTCGGTGCCTCTCCCCATAGAAAAACCACGTAACTGCCAACACCTCCCGTGTGTCTCAAGCCCGCGAGCAACCCGAGCACATCTCCAGTGAAGCAAAGAAGCCGGAGAGCAAAGGCTGGAGAGGGGAAGCAAACGTATGGAAGCAAAAAATGAGGAGTTACGCCAAGGGGAAAAAAGCAATGGGTGGGTACGGGTGTGGTGGAGCCGGAGGGGTTCAGGTTTGGACAGCCACCCCAGCCCCACTGCCGGTTCAGGGTGGGTTTCAAAATCCCCATCTGCACCAGCAGGTTTAAACCAGGGAAACAGAATCCCACCGAGTACCAACATCTCCGAGGACGGTACTAAAATAGCCAGCGGCGAACAGCCCTGCGATAACCCCAGAGATAGCGGCGGTGGGGCGAACCGAGAGCCGGCAGCCAGCGAGAGCCGCACGCTGCCCCGCGGGCAGACCTGCCTGCATCCCTGACACCCTCAGCAGGGCTCAATGCACACACGCACAACCCCCTAGACACACACGGAGCCCGGCCAGCCGCATCCCCCGCACGCAGCGCGCTCCGCCGGCCGCTCCCCACCCGCAGGAGCCGGGCGAGGCGGCCAGGAGGAAACACCAACTTTACCTAAAGGGTCTCAAGGTGACGAGGCATCTTCTGACCATTATCTTGCCATCCGCGTTGACTGTGATCATCGTTCAAAGTTGCGGGCAGGGGGCGGCCCCGCACGCCCCCCTCCCCCAGAGGCAGCGAGGGCGGCAGCGAGCGGGGCTCAGCGGGCAGGGCGCGGGGCTCCGCGGGGCCGCATGGCGGGGGCACCGGGGGGACACGTCCCCCCAGCCCTACCCCTGCCCCTGCCCGCTGCCGGCCGAGCCCATGGCCGGGCCCCTCGGCTCCNGGGGAGTGGGGGTGCGGCAGCCCCCCGAGGAGAGGGGATGGCGTTTCGGGAGGAGGATGGCCGGGTTTGGGCGGAGAGGGCGGCAGCGTCCCCGCGCAGGTGACAGCCCCATGCGTGGGGACATCGGGAGGCAGGGATGGCGCTTTGACGGGGGCAGGCAAACCAGAAATGCCACCGAGCACCGTGCCCGCGTGCTGTTTGATTTGGGGTTTTTTTAGGAGCAGGGCAAACCTCCCTTGTGGGGAAAGGCGGGTCTGGAGTCTCTGACAGCACCGGGCTGCAGCTTTGTGGCCCCATCACCCTGTTTTCTTTTGCGGGGGCACAGTCACGGCCCACGATGTGGCTTCCCAAAGTCCCCGGGTGTTCCAGGGTGCTACCAAGAGGACCAGGGCGGTGCCCTTGGGAAGACAACGGAGCCGTAAGAGCTGAGGCAGGAGCAGCAGTGCTGAGCTCAGCAGAGGTGTTTCCGGCTCTCCTGCGAAAGGTGACAAGAACAAAAACCCTCCCAAAACTTGGGACTTAAAGGGGCCAAGTGTGCACAGAGCCCGGAGACTCCCCGTTTCCAGCCCCTGCCAGGATGGGTGCACCCCAGTGGGCTGAGGGAAGGGATGCAGCACCCCGGGGTGAGCACAGAATGTCTGGAAGGACAACACTGTCCCCCGTGTGCACTCTTGGCCAGGCTACAGGACAGGGCCAGGCCATGGTCTGGGGGGGGCTGTGGTGCCAGCAAGGCCTCCTCATTCCACACTGGCCCCATGGCTGGCTGTCCCTCTGCACTGGACACCACCACGGGTGCCATAAAGCACAGGGTGACACTGGGGGACAGCTGTCCCTTTGCCTTCCCCACAGTGGGATGCTCTTCTCCCATGGTCTTCCCCAGCCTTTCTCCATCCCATTTTCTTCCAGAGAGAGAAATCTCCCTCCAGCCTTACCCTGCTGGCCTGGCTCAGGGATCTGCTCCACAAAGGCAGAGCAATTCCAACGCCCTCCCAGCACCAACCACCCTCTCCCCTACAAACTAACCTTGACTGGGCACAATCCCAGTGTTTTCCCCTTGGGGCTGGTGAAGAGGAAATGCTGCTGTGATGCTGCATTTCCATAGGGATCCCACACACTCACACTGCTTCCTTCTCCCCAGTGGAAACCAGGGGTGGCCTTGGTCAGCAGAGTTCCAGGGAGCATAAGTTGCAACAGCACCAGCCACAAGTGAGTTCAGGGACAGACAGCTGGAAATTTAACCCAAAAGAGGATTTCTCCCCATGAAACAGCACTTTTTATTCAAGCAGACGTGAGAAGCAAAACCATATTGTTTAGGGCTTCTCGAATACAGAGGGATTTTTGTGTCCATCCACAATTTTGAGGGAAGATGACAGGGAAGGAGTCATTGCCACACCAGGTCTGAGTAGGATCACAGCAGGATGTGGCAGACAGATGCACAGACTGAGGATTTCTAGGATCAGGAGCAGCAGTCAAGCCAGATCCAAACCCTTAGGTCATCCTGGCAAGGACTCCCTTCTCTGAAGCCCATCCTCTGGGGACCTTATGGACATGACCCTAGCCCCAGAGAGTGGACAGACCCCTAACTCCAGCCGGGGTGCTCAGTCCCTGCCATCTTAGGCGCAGTTGGGAGCATCTGGCCTCCTCTGGAAAAACCACCTGGCGTTCTTCAGCTGGCCATTGGGCAAGGAGGGGAGCAGCAGGTTAATGGAGGTGCTGGGGGGATCCTGCTACTGCTGATTTCCCGCCTGCTCCCTCCATTCCCAGCTCCTGATTCTCTGTCAGGAATTCTTAGTCCTCATCTGAGCTGTAAAACCACCTCAAAACCTGGTGTTTCCCTGCTTGCTGCCCTCCAGAGCCCGGCACCAGCCAGCAGCAGGAAGGAGAGCCCTTCATTCCAAGAACTTCTTTCCGAGATCAGCTCAGCTCCACGCGGTTGGAAACCCTCCCAAGGCACATAACCACTGCACGGAGTGGGCAGTGGAGCAGCCAAGCCACTGCCTGGAGTGTGCCAGGAGCCAGCTGGGACTTCCAGAGAGGCTGGGAGGGAAAGGGAACATCCCACCCAGGAGTGCAGAGCAGGGGGGACCAGAGCTCCAGTGAGGGGTGAATTCTGTGGGATGGGACCCTCTGACCTCCATAAGGATAATGCCAAGGTCCTTCTGTGCATCCCACAAGCTCTGGATCGTGCCAGTGGCAGCTCTTCCCTGAGGCCAACAGCAGCAGCTTCCCAGCAGGAAAAGCCTGGGGTGTGGCGAGGCACCACAGATTAATTTTGTAAGACTTAGGGGTGAGTGACATTGAGGGAAGAAGGGACCAGGGAGGAGATGGTGTCCTGCCATTCCTTCCTCCCAGAGCTGATCCTGGGCTGGAAGAGGGTTTGGCTGTTTCCTGGGCAGACAGAAGGCAGCTCAGCCACCTTGACTTCCTCCAGGTGCCTCCTGCAGCACTGACCAGGAAATAAAGTAAAATAAAATAGAATAAAATAGAATAAAATAGAACAATAAAATAAAATAAAATAACATGAAATACAGAAATCTGCTGTCATCAATCTCCATGCACATCCTGGTAGGGTCTTGGAGTCAGCAGGAAGCAACAGGGACTGGGGAGCCAGAGTTACTTCTGCTGCTCCCAGTTCCCACCAGCATCATCTGTGCAGGATCCATCACCCCAGGGACAGGAATGTGGTATTCCCCAACCCCCAAGGGCCCTCATCCCTGAGGAGAAGCGCTGCAGCAGCCAGTCCTTTCCCTGTGCTGCTGCTCAAAACAAAAGCTTAATTAACTAGCAGCTCGCTGTCTGTTTAGAGGGATAAATCTAAATTCCAAGGATGGCAATAAAGCAGTGAAATATCTTCTTCGGCAGCTGAGAAGCAATGGCCCCAAAAATCAATATGCTGAAGTTATACAGCACACACACACACGTATGTTGTTATTCTGAATCCAGCAGCAGCAGGGAATGGAGAGAACCAACTCAGCAGCCGGCTGGCTCAAAAGAAACCAGTTTTGCACCAGTTAGAGCCCCTGCCCAGCCAGAGGGAGACACAGAACATGTCTGGTGCAGGCTCCAGGCTGCCCTTCCACAGCCCTGCCTGTAACTGGGCAGGGCCAAAGTCCCAGCTCTGACACCAGAGCATCCTCTGGGACACAGGACTCACCCTGCACCACCAACACAGCAAAAGACCTCTGGAATTTTCAGCTGGTCCTTGGTAACTGTGCAGCCCCAAGTCCCAGAGCTCCCTGACCAGCCGTGGCTGTGCAGAAAGTGATGGTTTGGGTCACCACAGCTGCAGGAATGGGGTTATAAATGCATGGGGAGGTGAACCCACCAGAAATAAAGCTGAAAATACATTCCTGGGAAGGTCACAGACAAACCACAGCAAGGGTTTATGCTGGTTTGTGGTGAGCAGTGCCCACGTGCTGGGGATCCAAAGGCACCCCAGCCTCCCGAGACTCCCCACTCCAGCCCTCAACCCTCCTTCAGTGCTTTCCAAAGCCTGGGGATCGGATCTGCCCATGTTTCTTCCTGAAGCTTTCTCTCAAGCCTCAAGCTGCTGGGTCTTCATGGAAAAATAATGATCCCAGAGGGGGAGAATCACAGCAAACCACAGAGCTGTAATGAGCTGTGACAAGCCACTTCCTTAAGTTCTGCCCTTGGGATGAGGGAGATAATTTGACTGCAGGAGCTGCAATGCCCAAATGCTTTGGGCGTTAGGATCACTTAGTCACCATAACTCCTCTGTCCCCTCCAGGCAACATTGCTGGGGACAGGGTGCTCTTTTATTGACACGAAACCACTTGGCTCCCCCACCGGCTCAGCCTCAATCGCTGCATTCACGCCTCTGCCCATCTCTGTAGCAGCAAGGCAGAAAGGCCCCAAGCCTGGGCTCGACCTCCTGTGCCACTGAGCGTCATCAGCCAGGGGCAGCAAAAAAACCCCTAAATTTGCTCCTCTGTTGGTGTTTGGAGAGAACGCTGTGCAAAGAGCAGGGAGGGGATGGCAGTGTCCTAAAGCCACCTTTGCATCCCCACGCACAGGATGCTCAGGAGCTCCCTGAGACTCCTGAACGAAACCAAGAGGAACCAGCAAAGACCCTGGGATTTCTCCAGCAGCACAGTGGCCTTGCTGCTGCCAGAGCACTGAGCATGTGGGTGCTGAAGGTTCATCCACCAGCCTAAAGTCCCTGTGACTGCAGCCTCCAGAAGATGCAACATTTCCCTTCAACACTTGAAATCCAAATCCATCCACTTGCTTGTCTAAAAGGCAGCAGTGAGAGGGAGGGATTTACCCATCATGAGGGTTCCAGAATCTATTCTCTGGTGCATGGGGCTGCTTTCTGTTCCCCAGGGCTGTTCTCTGGTCTCTGGGGCAGTTCTCCAGTTCACAAGGCTGTTCTGTGGTCCCTGGAGCTGTTCTCTGGACCTGTTCTCTGCTCCCTGGGGATGTTCTCTGGTCCCTGGGGATGTTCTCTGCTGCCCAGAGCTGTTCTCTGCTCCCTGGAGCTGTCTGCTTGGCTGAGGTCTCAGTGGGGTGCAAGGTACCCCGAGGCAGACACTGATCTCTGTCCCCTCCCGCCCTGGGAGAGCAGCTGGGAGCGCAGTGGTGATGTTCAGCACTTCTGCACTGCCTAAAGGCAGAGCCGGCAGCGTTGCCGGGGGCAGATCCGGCAGGGCTAGAGGCAGGCTGCAGCCCTCAGCAGTCAGGATGGGCTCTCTCAGCTCACCGGGGAGCAGGAGGAGCATTCCAGCCCTTGGATCCCCAGGGATGCTGCAGCCCGCAGTACTGGCAGCACAGCCCAGGACTCGTCCTGTGCTCGGGTACCTGCTGGAGGTGCACGGCCAGGTCAGGTGTAAAACAGGGGATTCTCCAGCTGCCATCAGCTCTGAGCTGTCAGCGCTGTCTTGTGCAGGGAATTGGTGAAGTTCCTGCTCTTCCAGCCTGTCAGCACCATGAGTCCTTCACTTCCATTAGCTGCTAATTCACTGATTCAGCAGAGGAAAATAATCGAGGTACGGATGACTCCTCAGCTCCCAATAGGATTATGTGTTCTGAGAGCAGCGGGGAAGCTGAATTTCCCTTTCTCTTCTTGCTTAAAGAAACTCATGCATTTTTCTTACTATGTTAATTAAACCCAGCAGCGACCCCGGCTTCACCGAGAAGCAAACACGAAAGGTGAAAGGAAAACCTGAACCAGCTTTATCGGTCAGGAAGGGCTCCTGGCTCCCCGGCTGCAAAGGGAGATGCTCAGAGGAAACAAGAGCAGCAATTAAAAATTAAAGAGAGAAAAAGATGTGTGCAGCAGGGAAGGGAGGTGCTGCAGTGCATTAAGGGGGAGCTCCTGACCCCCTCGGGGAGCACAACTCCTTCAATTGGCAGCTCTGCCCAGCTCCATCCAGGCAGGGAAGAGGCAACAAAGAAGGAACCGAGCCCAGGGTAAAGGAGAGCAGCAGGGCAGGGCAGAAAATGCTGAACCACTGAAGGGGAGAGAGCATCATTCCTCCCTTTGGGTGAGGTTATTTGAGGCTAAACACCCCAGAGAGTCCCCACCGGGAAGGGGATGCAGAAAAAGGGTCAGCCCCGAGGGCTGGATCTGTCCCTTTGCCAGGACTTCTCAGAGCTGCCAGTTCAGGTTTGCGTCCCCCCGTGCCTCTCTGTCACACTCAGCTGAGCACATTTCCCAGCCCGGTGCGGTCCCAGGAGGACACTCCGTTGCTCAGCCATCAGATCAGCATCGGAAGGACAAGAAAAATCCTCTGAGGAGCCTCCCAGGCTTGTTAGCACGTTATCCTGAGCTCCTGCAGCAAGGGAGAGCCCAGGAGCTCCCCCAGCCATCCACAGGAGGGATTTTATCCCCCTGGAACAGTCTCGCTGGCCTGGTGGCACCACCGTACACGGTGTGGAGACGTGTTTGAGCTCAAGGTGAAAAGTGCTGCACGACGGGGCTGGGGAGAAGGGAGAGCTTCAACCTCTCCATGACAGGCTCCCAAATTGACAAGGACTTGCCCAGGTTCCCAGGGTTCACATCGACACCCCAAAGTGAGCCCAGCAGGACACTCACACCCCCTGCAATGGGGCTGGGGAGTGCCAGGGCTGGGAGCCACCACGGAGAGCAGCAGGGTGCTGGAGCAGAGGGAAGGTTTAGCCAAATTAAAGAGCTTCAAGATATATCAGGCTTCGGCGGTAATCAAAGAAAATCAAGACAGGGGTGAAAAGAGCAAGAGCTCTCCAGTCTTTTAATACCGTGGGGGAGTCGAGGCCGCTGCCCAGCGCTCACAGCCCTCCTGGCAGGGTTTGTGAGGAGTTCGTGCCTCTGCCCCACGGGCAGGGTGTCCCTGAGCCCGGCAGCCACAGCCCGAGCACCCAACGGGGAGCTGAGGGTCCCCCAGCCCCTCCCTTGGGCCCCATCAGAGGGGACAGAAGTTGTCCCTGTTCCCCCCCAAAAGCCGGTGCCCCCTCCAGGCAAAGCTCTGCTCCTGCTGGTGCCCGAGCGCAGTTCCACAGGCGGGCACTGGGAATCCCTCCACGCCGGGAGCTGCCCTTCTTCATCTCGCATTCCGCAAACCCATCCCACTCCTCACGTATTCCTCAGCCGACAGAGCTCCAGCTCTCCACCCGCGCTGCCTCGGCTGCCGCGTCCCGGCCCGGCTGAGGGGATGCAAGATTAGCATGGGAAAGGCAAGAAAAATCCTCTGGAGGAGCGTCCCAGGCTTGTTAGCACCTTATCCTGAGGCCTGGCTGAGGGGATGCAAGGCTGGCACGTCCCTGGGCAGCTCCCATTCCTCTCGCCCTGGCTGTCCCCAGGGAGCAGCTGGGAGGGTTTAGAGCCACGAAAACTGTGGAGGGGACCCGGCCTCCCCAAGCTCCTGCCTTGCTCATTATCGCAGGTTGATTATCCTCAAGCAGAGCATTCCCAAGTGGCATCTCCGCAACACCAGCCCCAGCACCTCGGTGCCCTTATCTCTCTGAGATAACAGGGAAGGGCTCAGCCAGTGCTGCTGCTGCTCCCCGAGGCTGGCAGGAGGAGGGGGGGAAGCACAGGCTGACCCTGGCAGTGCTTAGCTCCAGTGATGAGCTGAGCCTCATCTCCCTGGGACACCTTTTGGGGACACTGGGGACACCTCTATGCTGGGGACTGGGCAGGGCAGGATCAGACCCCGGCCAAGACCTTCCATTGTCCTGCTTTGGACACAGCCAGGAGAAGAGCAGGGCACAGCCCAGCACAGCCCAGGCTTTGCCCTCGCTGCTCTGGGGACATCAGGAGCCTCCAGCTCGGGGGTCCCTTCCTCCTGCTGGGCTTCCTCCAGCCACCCCTGGCACGGAGCCCCTGCCCTGCTCAGGGTGATGCCCAGCCCAGCTGGTGGAGCAGATACAGGACCTGGGCACCAGTGGCTTTTGTTGTCAAGATCCTGGGAGCCTCCAGCACCTTCCTCAGCCTCTCAGCCCCACTCAGAAGGTGACGGCAGCTCCAGGCACAGCCCCAGGAGCTGGTGGTCCTGGGGATTAGCTGAGTATGGAGCTACTGGGGGCTGAGGAGGAGACACCAACCCACAGAGCTCTCCAGCTCAAGGCAATTCCCTTGGGGCCCCCCCGGCCCCTGCTGCATTAAAGGTTGCTGTATCAGGAGGCTGAAAGTGGGAGGAGTCTCATTTTGCAGCCCCATCTCTGCCGAAAGACTTCAAAATTCATCCAGGAAATCCTAAACGGTCCGGAATTATTCAAATTCATGATGAAAAAAAATGGAAACCCCCCAGCTATGGGCTGGGATCATGCAATTAGACTGTTAGAAAATAAACCTCTGAAACCCTCAGATATTCAAACCTGAGAGACTACATGGATAAAAATGTTCCCTTTTCACATACGAGTGGAAATAATTTTAGATTTTTATTATTATTATTATTTTAGAAAGGAAATAAGCATATTTCAATCCAGTGAAGAGTGAAATTGAGTTTAACAAAGCAATTTCTATTAGTGGAGACAGAGGGGAAAAAAAGATGGATGAATAGGAAACTCACAAAGAAGTGTGTCAGACAACGGTGGAATTAGGAATTAAAAGATACTTTGCTTTACTGCTGATAATATAAGCACATAACGATCTACCTCATCCCTAATGTGCTCCTTTCCTGTAAAAACACTGTAAAATCACAACAGTGGAAAAGATTGGGGTTTAATTCTGCCCTCCATCCTGCAGGGGAGGGAAAGGGGCACTGTGCTTTGCGACCCCCATTAGGGCTGGTCCCCTTCTCCTAGAGAACACCTCCTCTTCCCACCCTGCTCCTCTCCACCTTCTCCACTCACTGATGGTGTTTTTGGGGACAGGCAGCACCCAGCTGTCTCCTGTCCCTCCCGAGGGTCCCCATCCCAGGGCACACAGCAGCACCACAGCTTCTCTCCCAAGTTGTCGCCGCCCCTCATCTCGAATCATCCCCATTGCCAAGGATCCAGGTCCTTGGGTTAAAAATTTGAAGTTTGAAGAGTCTTAAGTATCAAATCTTGAAGCAATTACACTGCCCTAAATCTTTATTGGCTTTAAAGATTAACTTCTCATCTCCAACAAGGCAGCTCCACTCATTTCTGCTCAGCGGGATCACAATTTGAATATGGAGACAAAGGAATATTGATCAAGGCCTATATTGCTAAATGGAATTTTTTGTACCTCTTTCCTTCATTTTTCTTTCTTTTCTATAGTTCTTCCCCCACAGACAAGCCAGTGAAGGTGAACTGCTGCAGGAGCTGGGGCTGGAGCTGCCAGGTGCTCTGTCACAGAGGCAGGGAGGAATGCAAAACTCAATTTCCAGCAAGTCCTGTTCCCTTTGAAATCAATTAGGTGGCTCCCGAGGCCCTGGGTTGAAAAGAGACAGACAGAAGCAATCAAGGGGAGCAGCACTTGAGTAAAAGAGCAGTAAAAGCACGGAGAATTCCCTAAAATGCTGCTGATCCATCAGCTAAGAGGGTCTGTGAAGGAAGCCAGGATTTGAGCAGCTGGGTTTGTACCGAGCCTCCTTCCCAGAGCGCAGCTGGGACACACTGCCCAAGCCACCCCAGTGCTGTGGGACAGCTCTGACACAGCTGGGTTTTCCCTGGGCTTGGATCTAGCCTTGGGTTAGGGACCCAGATGTGTCCATTAGGGACAAGACCTCATTCCCAAAGGGCATTCTGCCCCATCCTGGGGGGGTTCCACTCCTTCGGGCTCAGCGTCCCCCTGGCACAACAGGAGTCCAGAAAGTGGCACCACAAGGAGCACACAGTGGCATTTGTGTGACCCAGACGGGGCCCTGGCAGGGGGGAAAGCTAACAGAGGACAGGCAGTTCCTCAGGGAAGGATGGTTTGGGGTTTTCCCTCTCCATTTCCTTGCTCAGGAGAGAAGAGCACACTGCTGGCAGAGCTTGTTCCCACATTTACCCACGTCAAAGCTGTCTCAGAGCCTCTGTCTTCTGAATTTCTGAAAGGAAGGGGAAAAAATCAGAATCAGCAAATTGAGAAGCAGTTGGAGCCGCACTTGGCCTTAAAGAGGATTGATAAGTCTCCTCCACACCAGTAAATAACTAGACTTTGCTCCTTGCCCAGAGCTGGGAGCATCCCCGCTCCAAACACCTGCAATAAGACACTTGCAATTACTGCTTTGTCTCCTGGAAACTGGTAAATAATTCAAACAACCCTGCTTTTCTTTTTTTTTTTTTCCCTTTTGTTTTTCATTTTAATTAATCCACATAGAATTTTGTCCTCCAAACACAATCACAGCAGCCCAGGAACAGCCAGCAGAGGATCTCATTACGCAGCTTCCCAGCCAGATCCTGCAGCCATTATTAATAGAGACTTCACCAGGCGAGGAATTAATAAACCCTGATGGCAAGGGGGAAGGGAAGCACATCTCCCTCTCCACCTTGTCCCTGGGATGGCTGGTGAGAGGGGCCAGGGGCTGCCATGCTTTAGGAACAGCCAAATCCTGTCTCCTGTAGCAGCCAGGGGCTCGGTCCCGCAGCTGAGTGCCACCATCCTCTGCCAGTGCCGGTGGCCCAGGAGGAGATGCTGGGTTCAAACCCAGCGAGGAAGCCAGGAAAGCTGGCTCAGCACACACAGGTCACTGCACAGCCTCGTGGCAGAGTCCAGGGGTGTGTTTTCACAGAGCTGTGCTGATCCTTCTTCTCCCTGCTCGCACCAGGAGCAGCTGCGTGCCTGGAGAGCTGCCTCGGAAGTGCTTTCCCCAGGGGGGTGGCTTTGTGGCGTGCAGACACACAGGCCCCTCCAAGTCCCTGCTCTGAAAGGAGAGAGCAGGATTGTGCCCCCCAGCACCCCAGTGAGGGGGCAAAACCCTGTGTCCAGCTGATTTCGGGGGTTTGGATCTGGCCCCAGTGCTCAAATCCATCTGGTGTCTGTTCTCATGGGTGTCCTGTGGTGAGCATTCATCCACCCATCCACCCACCCATCCATCCATCCATCCATGCATCCACTCATCCATCCATCCATGCTGGATCTGCTCTGGTTGACCCCTCAGGAAGAAGGAAACACCCCCTTCTTGGAGCAGCCCCTGTTCCAATGGGGTTTTCCTGACGCAAGGCAGTCCGGATGGGACAACACTGACTACAGGCAGGGACACAAGGCACACCCTTCTCCTGGGGGATTTTGTACACACAGGATGCTCTTGTGAGGACCAGGAGGGAAAATGCCAGAATTACCTGGAGTAACTTGCACGGGGACCAAGCACAGCCACAGCAGGCTGGCACCACACCCTTGTTCTGCTCTGCTTTTCCTTACCTGGATTCTTCTCTCGTTTTCCCCCAGCCCCGGGCAGCGCCGTGCTGGCTGTGCAGGCTGCAGGAGGGTGCGATTCACTTCGGCTCCACGGCTTCTCTGCCTTGATCAGCTGCACTTAGATAAACAGCAGTACATCAACAAGCAGCTCTAATTAGAGGTGTTAATAGCACTGGGAGCTGGGGGAAAGCTCATCGAGGCAGGAGGGAGAGCAGTTGGCAATCTGAGGAGAGCGAGGGGAGGAGCTGGGAGACCTGGGATGCTCAGGACTTTCCCTTTCTGCCTTGGGGGGGCTTGGCACGCACCCCACGGGTGGCACAATCAAGCTCCAGGAGCCCCCATGAAATTAGCAGGGAAATATCCCCACATCCTGATTATCTTGAATAATTTATGCAGGCGCTGTCATGCATTCATATTTTATGGAAGTCTTGCAAAGCCGGGGATATTCACAACCATCCACTCCCTTCTAGAAATCTCCATCTGTGACGGGTGCCGGGAGCTGGAGTGGAAATTAAACCCGGGTGACCTCAGCTCCCTGTGGCACTGGGGGCAGGGCAGGGAGCTGATCGGGGCAGGCACATTCCCAAGGCTGGGTTGTGCTCCTCCATCGCAGCATCCATCCCCTGGTACCTCCTGGGGACAGCCACCCCAGGGCAGAGGGGACAGGGGACACTGGCAGAGCAGCACCACCACCACCACCTCACAGCCTTCCCCAGCCCTGATTGCCCAAAGCAAAGAGGCTCTGTGGCCTCATGGAAGGACCTGGGGTAGGGTCAGTTCCTGCAGCACCATTCCCTGTGCCCGGGGAGCTGCCACACCGAGATGCTGAGCAGGACAAACAGGCAGGAGCTGCTCCCAGGGCTCCCTCTGTCCCCTGATGGGTGGGATACAGACTGGGGCAGAGGGGACCCCTGGGCTGCCACTACATGATGGTGGGCTGGGCATTCCTGCCAGCCCCAGCGCTTCCAGTGCCTTCCCAGCAGCTGTCTCCCTGGAAACTGGAAGCAGGAAAGGGCATCACTTCCCTTTAGGAAAGGTGGGTGCACAAGCTGTGCAGCAATTCCTTCCAGGAAGGGGGATGGATGGAAGGCCAAGGCTCCTCTGCTGCCCAGCTCCAGATCCTTCCTTCCCAGGGATCCTCCACAGCGTGGAGGGGCACAAGCCATTCCCACACCTCCCCAGTGCTCCACATCTCCATCTGCCTTGGGGTCAGGAAGAATCAATGCCTGGACTCCAGGCCACGTGGGGGAGGTGACAGTCACTGCAGGAGCAGCAAAGGACTTTGTGGAGAGCCAACAGAAGGAGCAGGTGGTGGATAGGGAGGAGGAGAACAGATGGGAGTATGGGGAAAATTTGAGGAAACTAAGAAGAGGTGCTCAGAGCACGCTGGAGGAGGATGTGGCCTCAGAGGAGCCTGCCAGGACCCAGCAGAGCAGAAAGGCAATGATATTAAAGCAAAGACACTGGATATTTTCATTCCCTGCAGCTCTTGCTCCTCAGAGGAGAGCGAGGATGTCTGAAACGCAAGCAGAAATTAAACCAGAAGCACTTCAGTCTGCTTGTTCAGCCTGTAAAACATCTGGGGAGCAGAGCAGGGACACAGCTCAGAGAGGACAGAAAGGACTGGCACGTGTCCCCAGCCAGCCCCTGTGTGTCACACACCCCCACACTCTGGTTCTGCTGTTTGCTTTCCCTGTGGTGATACCTCAGGAAGCCTTTGCTCAAGCCCAGCTGCCTCTGCCTGCAGCAGCACCCATCCATTTCAATTAGTGAACCTTCCCCAAAAACGGACCAGAGGCTCCAGCTGCTGTGAGCAGGGAGGGGGGACACAGACACACAGCTCCTGCCACGCTCGGGGTGGCTGCTCTGAGCCTCATCCATCACACATCCAGCTGACCACTGGCACCTCCAGCCTCCCCACGCCAGGGGGGCCACGAGCAGCACCCCAACACCAGCAGCTTAATCAGGTTTGGCCTCAGCCAGCAGCATCTCCCAGCCCGAGGAAGGAGCAGATCCAAAGGCAAGCAGGAGCCTGGGGGCTCGCCCGAAGCCAAATCTCCTCCAGGAGCTCGCATCACGCTCAGTTACAGCACTGGTGATTTATTAGGAGAGCTGCTCCTGTGAGGCTGCAGAACCAGGGAGCAGCACAGAGAGATTTTTGGGGCAGAAGCTGCTGGTTTAGCTCTGGGTGTTCAGCACAGGGTCGCTCTCGGAGCTGGCTGGGGCAGCAGAGATGCAAAGGAGACTCTGAGCCCTGCTGGCAGCAAGCTGAGAAACAGGAGGTGGGGAGAGCACAGCTCAGCTCCAAACCCACAAATGAGCCTCTCTTTTTAATCTTTTCCAGGGAAATGGCTTCTCTAGTTTTTGTCTGGAACAGCCAATCAAACCCAAGGAGTTGCATCCAACTGTGAGGGGAGAAAAGAAATCCAGGTCTATTAAAAATTATGAAAGACACCTTGACAGTGTCCCTTTAATGTAATTAAAAACCTATTTAAAGGCATGCCAAATGTTTACTAATTAAACAAGCACTTCATTCTGTAGCCATAATGAAAAAAGTAATTGGGATACTTCGAGCAAATCCCAGGTTTTTAAAGAAATAATTACTTTATAGAAAATTAGCTACTAAATTAAACCATTCTTTACCTGCTGTTACTTTGGCTCTCTTTCTCATTTTTCTGCAGTTGAATCCTGAACTTACCTGGGACAGATTTTTATCCTGGATAATGAATATTTCAAAGGACATAGGAAACAAGAGAAAAAGTAGGAAACATTAGCAGGTGCCCCAACATTAAAATGGGGCTGGTGGACAATGCGTGGCATGGTTGGAACAGACTGAAATGTGCCCTCGTGGCTGCACAGATCTCCATCCCAGCACCCTGCTGCTGCTCCAGTGCTGCCACCGAGGCAAACCAGGGCCACCAGCTCGGGTACAAACGTGGGCCAGCCCTTCAAGCACGCCTGCTGAGCTGTTCATGGAGTGAACTCATCCCCTGAGGGGAGAGAGGTGGTGTTTGCCATCCTTGGAGATGTCTAAAATCCAGCTAGAGTAGTCCTGGGACAGCTGCTGGTGGTGGCCTTGCTTGAGCAGGAGGTTGGACCAGACAACACCCAGAGATACTTTCCAACCTCAGCCCCTCTGGGATTCTGTGATGAGCAGAGGAGTAGGAAGGATGGTGTTGTAGGGCCACACCACAGCCCTGCCTGCCCATCTGGGCTCCACACTCAGGTGCCAGCGAGCAGTCAGGTCATATCTGTGTGCCCTCCTTGCAAGGAAGGGTCCCCAGCTTAGCTCACCTGCAGGAAGGGATGTCCCCTTGGTGACCACCTACAGACCTGACACACATCCTGAGGCTTCCCAGGTGCTGCCAGTGCTCCACCATGAGCAGGTCTGAGGTCAGTGTCCCAGGACAGACTGGATGGGGCCCTGCACAACCAGGTGTGGTGGAAGTGTCCCTGCCCATGCAGGGGTTGGATGAGGCGAGCTTTAAGGTCCCTTCCAACCCAAAGCATTCTGTGATTCAGAGGCAGGGGGAGGGAAACCAAGCACTCCCATAAACATCCCTCACAGGAGGTTCTTTCTGTCTCCTCCTCCTCCTGCAGACTCTCTCCAACACAATCCTGGCCAAGCCAAAGCTCTCATTTCCGTACTGGAGCACACAGCACTAAATTTAACATGGCTCCATGAACCACCCAGCTCTTGTTTCCCAGCCAAGGTGTGCTTGCCTCAGCCTGTCAGCTTTACCTGGCTCTTCCCGAGGGCAGGCACAGGCTCTGAGCACCAGCCCACTAATCCGAGGTGACACCAGGCTGAATGCAGAGAGAGGGAGTGAAGGCACACGGTGACCAAACATCTGTGCAGGAGGCAGCAGGGGCTGGCTCCCAGCTGTGGGGCTGCAGGGGCCTGGGATAGCAGATGGGGAGTCTGATTGCATTTGCTGATAATGGATTAGGAGGCTTTTCTTGGATCTCCACTTTCTCCTGGTTAGCCAGTTCCTCGAGGGGCTCTGCAGGGAGGTGTTACAAGAGATTTATTAACAAGATGAACTGCAGTGCCAGGAAAAGCTACTCCTGCAAAATGCACTTCCCCTCTCACATGTGCACAGGCTGGAACCCACCCCATGTGAAAGCACTCAGCATCCTTCCTCCTCCAGCAGATCTGCTCCTTCCCTCCCAGCTGCTGTTTTACCAGAGCAATGGGAAAACTCTGCTGTCCTTCCTCAGCCACCCAACAGCCTCCAAAATGTCCTTATGTGCCAAAAACAGCAAAGATAAGTGCCTTAAAAGCAAGGCAAAAGAACCTGTTGGGAGGTGCAACTTGTCCCCAGCATCCCCAGCACTGTCACAACCTTTCCCCAGAGCCAAATTCCTCTTGACTGCCCTGGCAACAGGGCACAGGCTCCCAGCTCTTCCCGGGGCTGGGAAGAGACAGCAGCTCCAAAGGTGTCCATGTAAGGGGAAAGATTGGGTTACAAGGTACATGCTGCTGGCCAGCAATCCATTTTTCCCCATTTTCCCTTGTTTCCCTTGAACCTGACTCACCTCATGCTGTCCCCCAGACATGGGCTGTTTTAGCAACAATCCCATCCTGCAGGGGAGGAAGCCAAAACCTGTCCTAAGGCACCTAAGGCCAGCAAAGCAGCCAGGATTAGAAACTGAAAGCTCAGCTCACCAGACTGGCTCACCTGTGCCACACATGGACACAGCCCAAGGTGACACTGCTGAACCTTTGAGACAGAGGTGAACACAGCTCCTTGCCAAGCAGGACCTACAGGAGCAGGAAGGGTGAGGAAAAAAGAGATAAAGTGAAGGGGGAGGCAGATAAGAAGCAGGGAAAGGAAAGAAGAGACAGAGTGAAGCAGGTGAGCACAGGGGTACAGGAATAGGAGTCTCCTGGTGCATGGTTAACATTATGCTTCACTACAAGTGAGATAAATTGGCTTTTTCTGAAAGGAAGGATACAGATACACCATCACCCGTGTGGGAACGTGACAGCACCTCAGAACCAAGGTTCGGGGAGAGCTGAGAGATTCACCAAGTACCAGGTCAGATCAGGGCTGTTGTGCTGCCTTTTAGCAGCTCCCTGAAAATCAACCCCTTATCCTGTAACCTTATCTCCCTGAGGAGTGGTGTTGGAGTGTCTGGTCCCTGCATGCCACTGCAAAACTCCAGCACAGGTAATCCTNAAGGTGTCCATGTAAGGGGAAAGACTGGGTTTAACACCCACAGGCTGGTGTTGGGAGCTGGGCCTGAGTGGCAGGCCAGCCTTTGGCACAGCTAATCCTCAAAGACAGGTAATCCCCAAAGACAGAGCCCAACAAGCCCTGGATCTCCATCAGCTCATGGGATATTTGCAGCAAACGAGGCTGGAGGTGGAGGAGTTACACCCAGGCTGCACAGGAGCTATTCCTGTGCCTGCCTTCAGACCCAAAGATGAAAAATGAATTCAGCAGCTAAGCCACAACTCATCTCAGCTGGCTGAGGGCTGCCTTTGCAGCCTGGATCCAGGCACAGGCACCACTTAGCCCAGCCAATTTCCTGTGTTGATGCTTCACCCGAGACCCCAGTAGGACAGAGTCATTAATTACAGAGGCTGGAATCGTCTCTCCTGTAGATAAGGGAGAACCAAAGGCAGGTCAGGAGCTGTATGTGCCCAACAGGGGAATGAACTCTGCCAGTGAGTGCTGCTAAAACCAGCCTTTGATGGGACAACACGAGTGCTGCGTGCTCAGCCAACCCAGCCACGCGTCCGGCTTGGTGGGTGGAATACAATTCCTGGGGGAGCAGGGATGCTGCCACGCTCAGGATTTAATTGCTAGGTGTAACCAGTGAGAAGAGGCTTCCCTGCTCCCCTCAGGCTCTTTGGAGCTGCTGATCCCCACCCCCTCAGCTGCAGGTGCTTTGCAAAGGAGGTCAGGAGCTCCCAGAGGCTCCGTGCCCACGGTCAGCCAGCAGCAATAGGGACAGGACCGCTCCCACCGTGCAGCTGGGACATCCCCAGGCAGGGCAGGCAGCTGGGACCTCACCTCCTGCATCCAAGGGCCAGCAGGGCTCCTGTAACTCCCTCACTCCTGGGCTGGCAGTGCCATCACACTGGGAGGGCCGAGGGGATACAGAGGTCACACACAATAACCCCAGCCAGGCTTCTGATGATTCACTCAAATACAAAAATAGCACAAAGTGCCTCCTGTTCCACCCAGTATCTTCAGAGGATAATGCTTAGGAGATTCACCTTCCTGAACCAGCAGGATGAAGCTGCCACACCACAAAGAGAGGAATTTTCCAGGATGAGCCTCATCCTCAAATGCCCAAGCAGACCAGAATCCTGCCCAGCAACCCCTTTCCAGCTGGCTGTGAACCCCCCACCGATGCCACAACATCTCCCCATCCTTTCCTGTGTTCTTCTTACACTTTGCCCCTCCAAACCTCTCTCCTCCACAGCTGGGAGGATTTGCTCCGAAATCCAGTCCTTCCCAGCAGAGAGGAGGTCAGCCCCACACCTCTCCCAGCTCCTCCCTTGGTTTCCCACCCGAGCTGACCCCAAATCCAGGACCTGCAGTGTCCACAGCCATTCCAACAGGGACAGCAGCTCCTGCTGGCTCTTGGCTGGAGCAAGGAGTTATCTTTACACACCTGGGTGCTGGTGCAGCTGCATTTGCTGGTTTGCTCATCACGGAGGGTCTGGCTCCTCTCCCAGCCCAGCAGCAATTCCTGGTTTGAGTTGAGGCACAGCAGAACAGGGCTGTTCACACTTAGTGCCTCAAAGCAAACAACATCACTTTGTTCCTTTCCTTTTGCTCTGCACAAAACGCTCTACAGAGGACTCAGTTGTAAACTAAACCCATCTTCCAGCTGTGCTGTGCCACACCAAACAACTTATTAGCGAAGAACAATTATAATTAGTGACACAGAGGTAACTCCAGAAACTCTAACAGAGCAGCACATATTTGGGAGCTGCTCTATCCCACAAAACATCCTGTTCTGGGCACTTCAGGAGGATGCAAGACACCCTTTGCACACACACAGGACAACCTACCCTCACTCAAGTCTCTTCCTTGTTTCCAGTACCGAGGAATTGGCTCAAATCCCTCAGCACAAGGGCTAAGAGCCCTTCTGCTACTTCTGTGGTCATTAATTATGACAACTGGGTCTCTATCAGGGTTTTACAAGCTGGAAGGTACAACAGCTAATTAACATTGTGCTCTCGGTCCCCACAACCTTCCAGCCGAGCCACAGCTCTGCCAAAAGACTTGCTGGAGAGAAGGAAAGGGAGGAGAGGGGAAAAAAATATATAAAGAAAGACAGAAAATCATCTTGGCTCCCAGCCCAAGCCTTTCTCTTTTTAAGATGCATTTCAAGAATCTGCTGGCTGGTAACCTCCCCGAGTTACAAGGGAGGCTGCTTGTCAAGAGCTGACCTGAGCTGGATTTAATTGGGAGCTGGTCAGAGTGAGATCCAAAGGGCACCTTGGGGAGTGGCAGAGGATGGGAACAGCCACCACACGAGCAGAGAGCACCCTCTGCAGCCACAGCCAGAGCCTGGACCTGCCGTGGACTCTGGGTTTGGGTTGCAGAGCCCCGAGCTGTTCATAGCTCCAGGCAGCTCCCAGGACAGCACTGCCGACTGGGGATTTATAACCTGGAGTAGCTGAGAGCAACCAGCTGCTAATCCCAGCTCCTCCTCTGAGGCTGCCTGCTGCCTTAGGCACAACCACTGCCTTTCTGCTTCAAAATTCTCCTGTTTCTGCAATATTTATCTCCTACACAAAGTTGGTTTTTTTCAGGGAAGGAATATATTAATAGAGGAAAACCAAATCAAATATTCCCCAGCAGTACTTCCCAGTAGAAAATAATGAGCAGTTTCCACATCTAAGTATTATCAATATCATAAGCCTTTAATTCCACCAGAAACAAAACAAGTCCATTTGAGAGTTTCAGTCAATGACTTGGGTACATTATCATTCTGGCTAAATATAGCCCCTCAGGAAAATATTGACCATCAAACTGCACTTTCAGCTGTTTAAAACTACCCAGGGCATTCCCACTCCTTCATTCCACAGCCTGAGCACCTGCCACCTTACGGCTTCATCACCAGCTGAAAAGAAGTTTAATTTTTAATGGAGCAACATGACCTTTCTTTCCCCTCCAAATGCAGTGACACATGTTCACACAGTGGAAGACCAAACCACACCACAACACGCTGTGAGTTCAAAAGGCAGTGAAGGCACAGAGAGCTCTTTCTGTGCTCTGCACAAGGCTGGCTCACAGGCTCATCTTCACAGACAAGCAGAACCCGAGCTTTGCTCATCCCTCGGTGCTGCTACCTATCAACACATCATCATTTCAGAACTCCTGCTTGCCTGAATATGAAAAATAATCCTCTTGTTTTCCTCCTACATATTTTAGCACTCCCCTCTGCTTCCCAGCTGGCTTGTTACCAGCCTCTCCTGACCACATGTTGCTACAGCCTTTGGCTCCCTCACAAACTGCAATCTTTGGCTTTGATCCTGCAGCGAATCCAGATCCACAGTGGGGGTGAGCTGCTGTTGGAAAGCCAGGAAACACCATGTATATATATTTTTTATTTCTCATGGTTCAGATTGGGGTGTGTAAAGCTTCCCAGTTTAGGCCTAGGAACACTTTCACCAGCCCAGTCACCAATGCCAAGCAAAACTTTCTCTGCCTGGTGAAAAGAAAAAGCTCACAGTGGATAAAAAAAGGGTTTGGTTGTCCATGGTCTTGTGTCAGCCCCAGGAATGCATCCATCAGCCTGGAGTTCCACCCACAGCAGACCCACTGGGCTCCCCAAACACACCTGGTGACCAAGGCAGGTTGAGCTGCCCAACTCCTGGGAGCAGCACAAGTGACAGGCGAGGCAGTGCCACCTCCTGCAAGGGCACAGGCCCACTGTACCCAAAAAAACACCTTCACCAACAGCATTGCAAGCACACCAGGATGTCTCTGGGCACAAAGGTGTTTTATCCAGGAAGGAAGAAGACTTGAACATGAACTTTTCAGTCTTGAAAGCCATCTTTAAGCCGTCCTCCCCTCGCAATCCCCACCACCGGTGGTTTATTTGTTTGCTGCACGACATCATAAACATTTTTAGCAGATAGCAAACTTAAAAATTAAAATCCAGCTGCTTTCAAGTGAAGCCCAGTGTGCACAATGCCTTCTCCTCCCCTTGGAGACATTTTTCTTCCCGTGTCTGTGGAATCAGGAGACTGTACAGGCGCAGTCCCACGCGGACTCCACTGAACGCCCGGGGGTGCTGAGCCCTGTCCCTGCCTCTCCCTGCGAAGGGCAGCACTTTGTGTCTCACTGACACGTCTGAGAATCAGCAGAATTAAGCTCTTGTGAAGTATAATTATTATAATTATTCATAACTGTCATCGGGATGCGCCTGCGATCGCTGCTCTTTCACTTTGCAGTGGGGTAAGGGTGGCAGATGAATTCAAGCGCTGGAACACTCATTTTTCAGGCTCACTCGTGCCCTATTTTCTCCAGAACTTCCAATTACAGTGCAAGTGCCTGTTGAATCCCAGCCCTGCAGGGAGGAAAAGCAGCCACTTCCACGGCTGGGTCACCTCCACACAGAAAAAACACTGAAATGGAAGCACCAGCTGGACGTGTTTGGTTTGCCCTGTGTCGAGCTGAGCACAGGAACAAACCACAGTGGTCATTTATATCCTACACAGATGTTTTACAGGAATAGGTAAAATGGGAAAAAAAAGGAAGTTTAAGAAGTTTGGCCTGCAAGTTTTAGACGTGTAATTGGAGAAATTCCAGCGAGGGAAAAGGCTGAGCACTCACTGCCATCCTCCAGCTGCACTTTCCTCCATCAGTCACGCAGTGGGAACAGGGCAGGGACACTCCAGCAGCTTCTGATTCTCTCCTCTGCCTCTGCTTTCAACCCCCAACACTCAGCCCCACGGCACAGGAGCATCCAACAGAGGAAACACCTCCTTAGCACCATCGCTCCCCTCTGGAGCTGTGAAACAAATGCTCTGTCAGTCACAATTTGGTGAGCACAAAACAAATAATGATGTATGGTGGCGAAGCTCCTTTCAACAGCTGATTACACAGATAATAACCTGTTTGGTTTTAGGTGTTTCAGGGTTTTTTACACAGATTCATAATCATAAGCTCAGCAGGTCAGGCATTATCACAAGATGAGTGGCTTTGACAAGCACTGCATTTAGAAAGAATGCTTAATTGAAGTTAATTTCACTAAGTGACCTTAAATAGCAATTTCCTTTTCATATGACAGAATTAATAATTTTTTTTTTAATTTAAGGCACAAACCTTCTATTTTTTCCTCCCTTCACTATTAACTTTGAAGTGCAAACTCCTCAGTGTCCTTTTATCCAAGCTGTGCACAGCAAAAGTTAACCTGCAAGGTTCTTTTCTATTTGTTCACATAAACGATTGTGCAGTCAGGGACTGAATACAAATTCTTTCCCTCAGAAACCAGAATGCCAAGGTAATCCAAAGATCACACTGGTGAAACCACAGCAGATTTTGACAAATCTGCAAATTATTGAATCTTGAGGGAAAACTGCAGCAGGCAGAATTCATCTGCACTGGCCTCCTCCTTGGTACCTTCCCTGAGCATCTTCACCTCTGCAATGGCATTATTTCATGTATCATCCAGCCAAATGAGAGGCAGCAGAGCTGTTCCCTGCTGCTCCCTCCATTCCCTTCAGTTGCAGGATGGAGCCTGCACTGAATCCTGACTTTTAGCCTGGACAAAGCCCTCCACAGCCACATTCAGTCTTAGATAAACAGGACCCAAGCACTTAACGATTCTGATTGGTTTTGTGGAGTCTTTCAGACGAGAGCACTTGAGTAAGGAGGAAAGTAGCTGAAATCGAGGTGATGCCTTAGGTTTTAACTTTTCTATGTTCCCAACCCTGCAGTGCCCAGTGTAACTCTGCAGTTCCCTGGAGCTCGTTCAGTGCTGTTCTCTCATGCTCACACTGACATAACAAAGCCTCTCCAGCTCGCTCTCCAAGGACACCCAGACCCTCCTGGGCCCAACAACTGCAAACCTTCATCTTGGGGACAGGGGGGCAAGCTTGGGCAAATTCCATCCTTGCCTGGCTTCTGCTTGGGCAATTGATGCTGATATCAAAGTGGGAAGAACTCGGGAGCTGTCATTGTCCATGTTGGGATGCACTGAGGCAGGAGCCGCTGAAGCCCAGAGTGTGACCTCTGAAGGCCTTTCAAATAAATCCCTCCTTTATTCCTTTATTCCTGTCTAGTCTCTGTTTCTAGGTAGCCATTTAAGGTATCAGTGGGAAAGGATACTGGAAAAGGAAGGAAACAAACCAAAAAGCCCCAAACCAACATTTAGACACATTCTACTCTCAACAACAGCATCGGTTTCCTCAAGATGGGCTCTCAAACAGGACAAGGGAACAGGCTAAGGCTGAAGCAGCCTCTGTTTTCCCTGAGACACTTCACTGGTGCGTGTCTAGACCAGAACGAAGCATTTCCAAAGGACTACTTAGCACTAAACCAAACACTTCCATGTCCCTAAGCAGGCTCTAACAAAGCACTTCCAAGAGCCATCACTTCAGACTGTGTCTCCCTCTGGCACTGACTGTTTAAAACAGTAACAGGAGCAATTCCGACAACTTAACGAGCCCATTAACAAAAACAATGTCTGTAATTCGCTTTTATTTGCATGGTTGTGACCATGAAAAGAAGAGGCAGTACACTCACTTGAAATCAGCGTTTCCATTAGGCATAATCATTGTGGGAGCCTGCTCTCAATTACCACCAATTCCAACCCAAGGACACCTTTTATTAAGGTAAAAAAAGTTTCAATCAGTCAGACTTCTGCACGGTGTCAAAATGGAAACAAAAGAGAAAGGAGAGCTTGGAGGAAGACTCTCGGCAGCTGAGGTAACCAACTTAACAGAGGCAGTATGAGCTAAACAGAAATCTCAATTTCCAGTGCACAAACTCAACTGAACAAAGCACCCCCTTCATGTGCCCATTTAGACTAATTCTCACTTCCAGATTTGCTCTTTATTGCATTTTAAGGATGTTTTCCTCACTCTTATTTGCTGCTTCTCTGTGGTACTAACACAACCTCTGAAACTAAATTTATCAAGGCACCATTCTGAATTTATCCATCAATTTATTCAGCCTCCATCTTGTTTTTGAACCAGCATGGTCATATCAGAAGGGCAAGGTCCTTGTAAAGCAGCAAACTTCCCACTTCAGCTCCAACTCTAAATTATCCCATCTTCTATAATTTTTGCCTGCCTGTTAGACAGGGATCAAGGAAAGCATGGTATTAACTGCTACTGTCATTCAATTAACAATAGCGGGGCTACAAGGAAAATAGAGGTGTGGATAAAGCCTTCAAACACACATTTCACCAGGAAAATTAATGGTTGTGATTGTAAAGTCGTGCCTTAACTAACACATTTGCACAGTTCGGGTCCAAGGCAGGTATTGTGGCTCCTGGCACGAGGCTGAACATTGCATTTCCTGTTTATACTGCCAGCAAGCAATGTTTGCCCTAAAATACAGTATTTAGTGTTCTGTTCACACATCCCTCTGATGCCTTAAATGGCTACCTAGAAACAGAGACCAGATAGGAATAAAGGAATAAATGAGGGATTTATTGGAAAAGCCTTCAGAGGTCACACTCTAGGCTCCAGAGGCTCCTGCCTCAGTGCATCCCAGAATGGACAATGACAGCTCACGAGTTCTTCCCACTTTGATATCAGCATCAATTGCCCAAGCAGAAGCCAGGCAAGGATGGAATTTGCCCAAGCTTGCCCCCCTCTCCCCAAGATGAAGGTTTGCAGTTGTTGGGCCCAGGAGGGTCTGGGTGTCCTTGGAGAGCGAGCTGGAGAGGCTTTGTTATGTCAGTGTGAGCATGAGAGAACAGCACTGAACGAGCTCCAGGGAACTGCAGAGTCACACTGGGCACTGCAGGGCTGGGAACATGGAAAAGTTAAAACCTAAGGCATCACCTCCTCTGTAGCATTAATTACCAGTACTCAGGTTGGAGTCCAGGGAACCACATTCCTCACCTGAAGTAAACTGGTGGAATTCCAAGAAAGTCTAGAGGAACTTTGCTTAACTGACACATGGTCCTGAATTTATGGCTTTCTACACTTAATTTAGTTTTCCATGAAGTCACAGCAAACCTCACCAGGAAGTTCTCTCTCCAGTATATTTTAAAATGGTTGCAAACATTCAAAGAAGTTACCAGCACAAGACTTCTTGTTTTTCATAACTGTACCACAGGAAGGTTTCTGCTAAGATAGGGACCTTGGTAAAGCATTTTTGGGGGTTCCAGTTGTTTGGAATTTTTTTTTATATCCCTTAAGAGTTTTGCAGTATCTGAAGAAAATTATAGATTTGAATTATTTAAAAACCAGTTTTTATAAATGGTTCTCTTACTTAGCTCACTAACATAGATTGTACCTAATGAAATTAACACAACAGAAGTAAAAACACAGTATTAATTATGAACAAAGTCTGTACAGTTGTAAAAATTCTCAGTCCATGCATCCATGTATGAAAATAAAAAACAACTGGCAAGACAAAAGATAGATATGTTTATATGAGATTCATTAAAGACTAATTTGTAGCAGCTTATTTGGTACTCAGTTGTCAAGAAAATCAGTTTTCATTTCCTGTTTAGCATTTATTTGAAAAACTTGAGGACGTGATATGCCAAGATACTAAACCTTTGTAACATTCTGAAAGAATGAGGGGAAAAAAGTGAAAGAGGACTTTTTAATAAACCAAAGCAAGTAAATGTATAATTTTGCATATAAATCACTAATATAAAACAAACTCGCAGATAAAGCAAAAGCCTTTTTTTTTCAAATCCCACTTAATTTGTCAGTGAGCTCCCAATTCAGATTAACATGAAATTGTTCAAAGGCCATTGAAGTGAAATGAGGGAGGTGCAGCCTCCTGGTTGCTAAATGCTGATGAACAGATTAAGAGATGGAATCATAAATGGATGTCAGTGTTACTGTTCTTTATTTTGCTACACAAAAAATTTCAACCAAGTTAACAACTAATGTATATGGGAGAGGATTTTTCATCTCGTGGCAAATCAAAGAAATATGAATAAGTGAAAAGCAATCATCTGTCAGCAGCAGCCTGAATAACTGAGGCCTCTCTCTTCAGATGAAATGTCAAAAGCAATACTTACATAGTTAATAGTAAAAAAGAATAGCTATCCATGATGCAGCTTGGGGAATGTCATGATTTCTTGTAAAACTTGTCAAAGAGCAATAATATTTCCCTTTAATGACCCTTTAAATAGTTCTGAGCAGCCTTCTAAGATTATCTGATACTGAGTCAGACCAGAAGAGAGAAAAAGAAAAAAAAATAAAGCATCAGATTCACAAGGTACTGAAAACCCACAAGTCCTTGTTCATTAGCATCCCTCCAAGGTGGTTTCAAAATGCTTTTTGAAACTACATAAACTTAGCACTTTTAATTTCTAATAAAATAGTTCATATAATTCTTATATGAAAAATGAACATCACAGAAGTTCATCATTAAAAGGAATCAATTTAAAAAGCAACCTCATGAGAGCCATAACCTACTTACTATTAAATGACATTGTTTAAAAAGCACTTATAAGTTACTCATCACAAGACCCAAGAATCATTTTTCTCCCCCAAATATACTGTAAGACAAAACTGCTCCTTGGGAACTCTGATGTCTTTCTGCTCTCATTAATGTGATGGGGAAAACAGGGCCCAGAAAGGATTTGGAGGAAAAAAAAGTTAAGTAATTCCCTATCTGAAAAAAAAAAAACAACCAACCAAACTTTATCCTTCTTGGTACTCTGGAGAAAATACAAATGTGTAGCAACAAGAGAATTTTAATCACTGGCAGCATCCTTTAATCCACACCTTTGTAATGCTCAGTACATAAAAATCCTATGCTTCAAATTGCAGGGTAACAGCAGTGGGTGAGAGAGAGGCTTTGCAGTGCTGCTGGTCCCATTAATCACATATTGATTGAACACTGAATGCTTTTTCAGGCTACCTGACAAATTGGAATGGCTCTGGTAACCCCTCACTCAAATACATGATCTGCCTCATTCTCTTTTACATCATTCATTAAATCTCCTGGGAATACTCAGGGCTCTCTCTCCTGCTTGTCCTCACAGATTTCTCTGCTTGCTGGATGTTCAGGTGCCCTCTCATCCCCCCCATCAACACCTTGCTGATCTGACAGCAAAAACCTGCAGTGAATTTAAAAATCCCTTTCTCTACCCTCTGAAAAGATCCCCCTGGGCTGTTTGGCTGTGCTCCACAGTTGTGACACTGCTCCTGGAGAGCAAAAGTGACAGCAAATGTCACAGGAGATGCCATCCTCCCTCCCCAGGGTTAACCTTGGGAGCTCCTACACAGTTACAACACGTGGGAGCTACTGACACGTAACCAGGAGAGTCTTTTTTAACTTGTCTTTAAAGAGAAGACATTAACATTGTGACTGTGCATTAAAAAAAGGGTTGGTGAACGGTATTTTTCTAAAAATAGCTCCATGGAGTGTCTAAAAACACCTTCTCACTGTTCCATGCCTGTTCTCTGCCCACCAAACATAACTGCAAGTGCTTCAGAGTTTTATGTAGGCAGATAAAGTCAAGGTGAGTCAGCCACTGCCTGTTACATCATCTATAACAGTTCTGGATTAAAATTTAGTTACTGTGCCAGTAACCTTCCTTTCCTATTTGGTGGAGTAAGATTACAGTACATTTTCCCCAAAACAGACTGAATAAAACAATTTAGGACTAGTGTTTCAGGTTATGCAGTAGAATAAACACTGCAGTATTATTCTGAGAGTTCACATTCTCAGGCTATTTGTACTTTTAAAAGTTATCTTAGTGCTCCCATCACAGATTTTCATCATTTTATGATGAAAATGCCATTGAACTCAAAAGAACAATTTGGGATTCTGGGAGGGAAGCCATGGATTATGGTGCTTCATGTAGCACTACACCCTGAGGAAGGTTCAGCACCTTTTCCAACACAATTCCCAACAGTTCAATTCTGAGATGCTGAGCCAGAAGCTGTTTTCCATCATCAATATTTCACAGGCCTTGGGATTCCAACCTTCAGATGGCCAAAGGTGATTTCTTCAAATTCTGGTAAAATCTAGTATGTCACACTATAACCTGATCAACTTCCTTACAAAAAAAATAAAAATACCAAACCCAAAAAAGCCCAAAACAGAAAAAAACCCTAACCAAACCAAAATCCCCCATGGATCTGACAACTTAAGCACATGAAATAGATTAATAAACAAATGGTTGGGAAACAAGGAGCTGAGTGATACAGAATAAGGAAACATTTCCCCGAGAAACACTTCCTCACATCTAATTGTTGAAAAATTCAATGCCAAATTGATTTCTAAGCTGTGCAGACACGATCTGCAATTTAATCTACCTTAAAAAATATCACTCATTCAACACAGGAATTCAAATGTCTACAGAACCAGAACACAGGAAAAATAATTTAAGGGACGAAACCCCAAACGAACTCTGCAGTGCACGGTAGAGTGAAAATAGGCAATTACATTCTGAAAGGGACATCTCAGAAGAGAATTGTTCAGTACATGGATCCCTGCATTTCCTTCCATTTCCAATCCCAGATTTTTAACAACACATATACCACGCTCAGTTGATCAAAGCAAGGAGGAAAAAGCCTTTTTAAACGTGGCTTTTTTTTTTTTTCCTCCCGTTTCACATTCAGTTGGACTGAAGTAGCAGCTTCCTCTGTCTCAACCTCTGTAACTTGACCCCTTTCACCTTTTCACACTTCCCAAAAACCGAGCCTGTGCTGTCGCTCCTGGCAGAGCAGGCGTGGCACGGGGATCAGATGCTGCTGTAGTCTGAGCCACGGGCAGCAAGGGCTGCTGCTGCTCCCCACTCCACCGTGAAGAAGGTGATTGTCCCAAAGAAGCCCACGATCACCATGATCAGGAGCTGCCACTGCAGCAGGAAGTAGTTGCTGTAGAAATAGGCAACTGCAGCACAGATGGACTGAGAGGAAAAACAAAGTGCAAAGATTATCAGTGGAGATTTCCGGGCTGGTGCTGCTACAGAAGGATTATCAAACTGACACAGACACAGTTTAATATTAAGCTCTCAGAATGCTTTTGTAGTAGGCAGACAATCTTAAGGCTTCATTATACCTCAGCATATGTCTTGGCGTGTCCCACAACAGATTTAGTTTTTACTTGTTATTTAAACAGTGCTCAACTGTAGAAAATGAACACCAAACTCCAAAGTGTTTCTAGCATTGCAAGCTGGTATTTCAAATTGGTAAAAACACTACCAAAATCTCTGATATTTCAAACCACTTTGTCTAGAAACAACGCAGACAAAGCTTTAAGATCACAGCCCAGAAAACTGTTTCCAGTGCCACGGGAAGAAACTTTTACACCAAAATTCAGGATGAAACAATTTGCAGAAACATTTTTCTCAGCTCATTAAAAGCCCAACCCAGTGTTTCAGTAATATCCCAACAATCCTACTTCCAAAGAGCTAAGTTAGGAAATACCTGAACAAACTTAAAGATGGCAAAGGCAGGAGCACTGTCCTCTGAATACAGGAATCCCAAAATACTGAGGAGCTGGGTGTTGAAGCAGCTGTCCCCCAGCCCCAGCAGGAAGCTGCAGAGCATGGCCACCTCTTTGCTGAAGGAGAAAGCAATTCCAATTTAAAAGCCATTCATTCAAACAGCTCACACATCTATAAACTATTTCTGGCAGACTTATTTGGAAAGTGAGAATGGAAGAAAGTTATCACACTTTTAATTTCCCTCGAAAAGAACTGGGAATGCCTGGCTTGGCAAAAAGAGTCATTTCATCAGCTTTAATTTCTTGAATGCCAAGACTTCTAATACTGTTACCTGCAGTCAATTCTACACTGAATTAGAATCACTAAAAGAACTCATTTCGGTGCTTGGAGCCACAAGGGCCACACAGAAGTGATTAAAAGCTGAGCCACATGGTGAGTTCACAAAATCTGCAGGAATGTTAGAGAAATACCAACTCATTTGGCAGAAAAATACTCCAGCTAAGACCAGTCACCTGCACAGGCACAAATGCTTCCAATTGCAAGTTAGCAGCTGGGTCTGCAAAACCAACAAGGCAATTTGTGTGACAAGGATTTTCACACAAACTGGCAAAAATACACCCCAAAACAATGTTGTAATGATGAGATAAGAAAGCTTTCTATATTCTTCCCCCAAACACTGAGTGCTCCAAGGGACAGGCTGCACTTAAACCAAGTGGAATTTGACAATAAGCACTGGAAGACTTTGGAAACCAGTGCAACAGGGCAAGGCTGGTGCTCGCTGATGTAAAACTGAGCCCAAGACTGTTTTAAAATAAACTGAATTCTTAACACCTACTACAATAGCTGCTGGTCTTGCTATTGTGCTACATGTCAGAAACATCAGTTGTCAAGTGACACAACTGCTATTATTCATCTCCAGGCTTTTTATTCTTATGCCATTCAAGTTTCTAAATTGGGTGCACACTGGTGGGATATCTACCTTCAATAAAAACAGAATTCCTGAAAGCTTTTTCTAGGGAGATAGTCACTACACAGAAAAAAAAAACTTCAAGGAATTTTCTGTAGAGAAACAAGTTGTTTATATACATCCTGAGTTACAGCAGCCAAAGGAACAAAAAAAAAAATCTCACATACTTTGGAATCATATAAGCAATGTGATCTGTTCCTTCCATAGGAGCGATGGGGGCATCATTTGGCATGTTGAAAAAAATTAAATAAAAGGCTATGAAGTGGACAAGGATGCCCAGCATCACCACGGGGTTCCTGCCAGAACGACTCTTCTTGCTCAGCAAGCCAAAGATTCCTCCCCCTGCAGGAGCAGGAAAGAGGAGAGAATTGAGTCACAAGTGAAAACTTAAATCCTGACAATTTAAATTCTAAACGTCCCCACACTGGATAACAAAGATTGACTGACATGCAAACAGCCCCAAGGAGTTCGCCAGGGAAATGGGGCAGGAGATTGATCAGATGGTTGCTGATGAAGATATTTCACCTTTTAGCAAGTATTTAACCAGCAGCCAGTTTCCTTCAGTATTGCAACAGCACTAAGTGAAAATGGACAGCCTCGTGCTCAGCTCTTAATTGCAAAACCATGCAACTCAGTGGATCTGAGCTGCTAATGAACAGTGGGTTTTTGTTAAACACCACAGTACTTGAGTCTACAGAAAAAAGGAAATATTTACTTAATGAATATTACCTGTATCCAAATTTATTCAAATATCACATCTCATTTAGCACAAGCAAACTTTTTAAAGACAGTAATCCTTAGTGTAACCATTTAGTCAAAAATTTAAAAATTGTATCACTCAAGAAGTAGTAAGAATGCAAACATAATACTGTTTCAAAATAGCATTTAAAGTAGCAAAATGGTGTCAATCCCCTAATAACACTGCAGCCCAGTGTTTCTCACATTTTAAGTCTGTGCATTCCTCCACAGTAATCCAAAAAGAATGCAGAATATCAGAATTCATAAGCATTAGATGTTGGTCTACATCCACTTTACACAGAGTAAGGTATAACTCACAGTGCAGTAAGGAACCACAGTGCCAATTATATTGCTACTATTGCTTTTTTTTGTTCACATAATTATTGCTGGAAGTTCAAAACATACTGTTGGGTTAAATAAAAAAAATAACCAAAACACCACAACATTTTGAATAACTACATCCTTTTTGCTGTCAAAAAGTAGCAACTTTAGACTCACCCAAGATTTCTCCAACACCAATAAAAATACCAGAGAGACCAATCAGGCTTTTCTCTTCACTGCCAAACCTATTCACAGCACCAATGCATGTTCCATACACTCCAGAAAAGAATGTTAACACCAAACCTTGGAAGGAAGCCAAACAGAACTGACAGATAAACTTTCATAAAAGTCATGAAAAAATCTTTATGCGAAAGGCTAATTTCCCCCCAACTATCTTTAAATCATATATTTAAATGAGGTGTGGGTAATAGAAGCAAAGAGGGGATTTTAAGCTATGTAATTATTATATTCTTCTACACCAGTTCCCAAAAGCCACATTAGAAAAGTGTCACTAATTGGTGTCACAGGCACTCAGGTTCAGTGCTGCTACTGTTGACATAACCTCTATATACATTTTATATTTCTACTTCTGAAGAACTCGGGAATTTTATCAAATGACAAATAACATAAAGTAATTGAAGAAATAAAGCACAATTTCAGTACAGGATTTTCCTCCCTTCAAGTTACAGCATTCCAAAAAGTGCCTGTATCCCCAAATACCAATAAGGAACAAAGAATCCTAAAATGAACTTTAGATAATGAATTTAAGCTGAGAAAGAACAACTGTCATTTGTTTAAAATCCTCTTTCTTTCCTTCTTTCTATTGCCATTAGTGTAAGGGAAGGTGACACCACTGAGTTCAGCTAACGTGACCATCAGTATAAAAATACCAACTCAATAAAAAAGTGCATTTAAAACAATGCAAGCTATTATTCCTAAGCAGAGGAAAAACAGCTCAAAATAAAACTTTCTAACTTATATCTTTTGCCTACAGCCAAACTCTGGTACAGCACATCCTGCTCTGTCTGGATGAACTGCTTCAAAAACAGGGGGGGCACTTGGAGCCTCTTACCCTGATCAGTAATTTTGGAATAAAAGCCCTTGTTGGCCTTATGGAATTTTCTGTTTTCCTACAGAAAGTGGCAACACCAACCCAGATCCAGAAGATGGCAGCAGATATTTTTTCCCCAGTCTGGACTGATTTATTTCTATGCCACCTGTAAACCCAAATTTCAGGATATTCCAGCAAAACCTGACTGACTCCCTTCCCCTGTTATCTTCCTCCACATTCCCATCCCCAGAGGAGTTCAGGTGAGTTAATCTGAGTTAGCACAACACTGGAGAGGATGTGAAGTAATTTATAACTCAGATTAGTGGCTGGAGCAACCCAACTCCAGAGCTACTCCTGCTATTTCTCAACCAGGAGCTGACTATAAACTGCGATGTTTATCTCTTGTTCATATCTAAGTTTTTCTTTTCACCTAACAAAAACTTTTCCTAACAGTGACTCAGAACTTAGGTTCTGAAAGTGCATCTATTCTATAAAAAACCCTAATTTGATCCAGAACAAAACTATATCTGAAGCCAAATAAGGAGCAATAAACCCCTCAAAAAAACAATTCAAGGATTTTATGGTATTTTTTTTTGTGGAAGAATCACTTATATGGCAAAAATATATTTTTATTTTACAACTCATACATTGGTCCAAGGATGGCAGACCAAGTTTAACTAAAAATTGTTAAAAAGAATAAGAACTCTTGCCACAGCAAATACTATTGATAAAAACAGTTGAAAATGACTAAGATGGTTCCCAATAAAACCAAGACTAAATTGAAGAGCATTAGGAATCTCCCATGCCTTAATGAAGGTGTGATATACAAACATTCCCTTAATTCAATTCAAAAAACACCTGCATTCAACAATCCACAAACTACTGACAGTGCAGTATCAAATCCCATAAAAGCCAGCTCTGTAAATTTTGCCTAACCTTCACTTTGGGACCCAGAACCTCACTGAACCAGCACCTGCAGGTTTGGATGCACCCCTTCTCCTGCACAGAAACACTCCCCAGGACACAGAAAAGTCACAAGTAACCCCAAATTAATTAAAATCTCTAAGTAATGTTTGCAGAGATATGGGTTAAAATCCCAAGCAATGCCTTGCCACAGCTCCTTGGTGAAACTCTGCTGGCTTCATACCTGTGTAGGCTGTTGTAACACTGAGAAGCAGCATCTCTTTGGTGAAGCTCAGAGTAATAGATTTCTCTGCAAAGAAATAATAAAGAAAATTAATAAAACTTCTGATAATACTACTAAGATAATCTACACTTACTTTTGCTCTTTGCTTAAAGCAAAAATTGGTTATTATACAAATGGTGTATTAAAGTTTTATTTACTGTTTATTGCAGCACAGTGCTAAATAGAACAACCCCGACCTGGCATCTAGAAGAAATGTGGCATCCAAAAATCGGTTTTTGTAAGAAATGTAGTAGGGGAAATTTTAAAGAGGAGACACAGAGTTTTCAATTATCAGACAATTTTCTGCTCACTGTACTTTTGTACTCTCAGTTCATGGCAACCATCTCCTGAAAGGATAAATAGATTTTCAGTGAAGATCCCCACATTCTCACAACAAACTTAAAAGTCGCAGGCAGAACACACCAAGCTTCAAAGGAAACTGCAGATGCTTCAGTTCTGGTATCAACTGGTGACAAAATCAAACAACACACTTTTTATCTTGATATGTTTGTTGATTTTTATTTTCCAATCTCACACTGCCTTTCCCAAGTTGTAACCTGCTCCTTTTGTGCTCATCTGTACAAGGAAGCTGCTGTGAAGCAACAGCTTTGGATCTGAAAACACATCAAAGGAGGAACACTCCAGTCTCTCCTGGACTACACAGGTATGTGACTGAAGTGGTTTGTACATGATCACATCATCAGCACAAACACAGAGGGCTGGGAAGGAGACTCCAGGTTTTGCTGAAGCAACTCTTATGTGAAATTGTACTTACTGAAGGCAGCCACTGCTCTCATCATTTTGTTTCGTGCAGACCTGGGTAAACAAATTACTTGGTCAAAATGGAAGAGAATAACCACATTTTATTGCTGTGCTGGAAGGCACCTTCATTTTTCAAACCTTCTGTACATTTTCTAGCCCTGCACTGTACACTGGAATATTACAATGTATTTCTAAAAGTTTCTGAGATCTGAAGTAACCACAAAATCTATTTGCTGCCTGCACTAGTGAATGCTTGCTTGACAGAATCTTTCTTTTGACCATTTTTAGCTTTCAACATTTTTTCCACAGGCGTGCTCACTGATGTTTTTCTAACATTTTCATTGTTCTTTAAATAAAGCAAAAACATTTAAGCTGATGCCTCTGGCAAAACTGCACTGAATCCGTGTAACTGTGCATTTCTAATGTATTTATCAGGGTGGCACATGTATTTAGTGAAGACAGGAAAGATATGTTGAAGTTTGTAAACCAACCTATAAAAAAGGAGCACTTTCTGCTTATTTCAGCCTTTCAACTGAGCTGATGAGGGCAAGATAAAACATCAAAGTGTTTAATAATAATCAGTGGAGAAGAGGTGAAGGTGATATCTTTCACAAGGCATTTGGTTATCAAAGGAAAAACTTCATGTGCAGTACTGAACTTCACCCTTGAGAATATGCCATTTTAAGAACATTATTTCTCATATATTCTCATTGTTAAAATACAGAAGGTTTTCTATTAAATCTGTGAATCCTCCAGGTTGTTGATAACATTCATGTTTCCAGCACAGAGGGGAAGTGAATGCACAATGTTCCTCTGAGGAGTAGGAGCCCAAACGAGGAGATGAGACAACATGTCACTGCCATCAACACTTACGAGCTCTCCCCCAGGATTTCATCCGTGGAATCATCATCCCCTGGAGCTTTTGTGTCCTCTTGTTTCCTAATCAGAAAGAACAGAACTGTGCCCACAAGACTGATAACAGTCAGAGCAATGAAGACAGTTCTGCGATCGCTCTCTGTGGAAAAACAAACAAGAGCCATAACCAGATGTGCAGAAGAGATTCAAACCAATCCAGCTACCTCCAAACAACTAACACACACATGCTACAGTATTTACCACACACTCATTTTCTAGCTTACCTTCCACATGGAGCTGCTGGCAAACTCCTGTCTCAGTTTTATGGTGCTAATAAAGTATCAGCAAATTAAAGAGGTCCCTCGCATTTTCTGCCATGCAAAGGCTATGACCAAGGAGCAGCCAATTAAAGGAAGTGCATAAATTATTAGCAGAAGAAATCACATCTTTGAAGACTTTACATAATTCAGAGCGGACATAAACTGCCCCAAACCCCTTCAGATTTCTAAAAGAAGCTCTTGACCAGCATCAGAACTATGAGACATCACAAACTCATAGGCTGGGAAACTACAAAGGCATTAAAACCACCAAAACTTCAGTAAGTGCCACAGCAGCTGGAGGGGGCAACTGCTAAACAAGCTGGTTACTGCAGCAGAGCACAGACACTGCTAACACAAAAGCCACTCCCATTTACCAGTATTAAGCAGGGAAAAAAAGCCAGTAACAGCAAATAGTTGTGACTGAATTAATGCATGACCCTGAAGATATTACCTAAGAATGTATTTACTTCCCCTTTAGCTCAAGAGCAAATGCAAACTTGTCCTAAAAATAACTTGTGTATGACCACAGATCCAAAAAGAGAAGGTTGAAATTCCTGTAATATTTTTATATACGTAGGAAAAAAAAATATTTGATTTTCAAATGCTGTTAGGGTTCGATACCAAATTTTCTAATAAAGAGGAATCTCAAGATATTTAAGATTGAGGGAAATGTAACAGCAGAGGGAAATGCTTCATAGTTAATTGCTCTATTCTGTGGTTAGCAGAGCAGTGAAGTTTGGAATGTACAGATTTTGTGACCCCCCAGGTTTAAAGTGTCCCCAGTATTTCCAGTAACACTTAAGCCTTTGTGCTACAGGTGAGGGAATGCAGAAGATGACCTTTAAAAAGTAGCTGGTGTTTCATTACCAAACCTGTATTTGTGGAGAACCTGAAAAGATGGAGCTGACAGAAATAAGAAGTGGACTGTTCTTTCTGTTCTGTTATTTCTGAAGCCTGATAATTACAATTTAAAAGTCAACATCTTATTCCTTATTGACTACAGCAGAATTATCCTCATCCATTAAAGGTTAAAAGAATTGACCATTCTAGTAGATACTCTACATTAGGACTAAATAAGGAAAATTATCAGTCATTACAGAGCAGGAAAATCAAACTTATCTGTTTACAGAGCACTGGTTTCCCAGTAGCACTCATTTTTGGTTATTAAAATCTATTTTCACTATTGCAGTTTCCTCAGTGAATACTCCCCATACTTTGCCTGGTTTAAACAGTTGCCAGAAATCTTTGCTTTAAAAACACTGAGTCTCAACCACTGTCCAGCTTAAGAACATTAATACAGTTCACTGTTCTTCAATTCCTGCTCTTTGCTGATGTCAAATGGAAAAAACTACAGAATTAATTACAATCCCATCAGGAAGTTCATCTCATAAACTATGCCAAGAAAGGGAGAGAGCTCTTTCTCCACTCTCCCAGCAGGGCTTCCCCATCTCAGCCTCTGCCTCCTACACTGCTTTGTGCCAGCACAATGATTAGTGAAGCCATGAAGTAAACTGGGATGGCTTCCCTCTATTTTCCTTTATTTCATAGCTTAATCAATCTCCAGTATGATTTAGAAGAACATTCTACACCAGCAGCTTGTAGGGGAATAGGATAGTGTGTATTCTGGCTATATATTACACATATAGCCAGAATACCTTACCCCCAAACACATGTATTTTGGCACAATAATGTCTGCACAAGGAAAATCCCAGAGTAACTATTGTGGAAAATCTCCAAGAAGAGACTATCTACAATAAATTGGGGAAAAAAAAACCCAGTCTGCTTTTGTATGAGCTTCCTGCCACTTTGGAGCTCACGATTTCATCTGTTTATTCATGCTACTGCATTTGAAGGTTGGCCATATAAACAAGCAGTACCCACCTGATATGTGAGTTTTTCCTTGCCAAGCAAAGTATATATACAGATTTCCAAAAATCAAGCTGTGAATAAAAAGAACAAAGGTCAACAACATATTCTATGAAAAAAAAAGGGTTGTAGCACCACGGTGGTACAATTCTATACAAAAATAAACAAAGCTGTGCAATTGTGAAAGCGATAAAGACATGAGTAACTCTCCATGCCAGCTTCCTCTATATAAAACCTCAAACAAATTTGAGGATTCTGCCCCATAATGCTGCCTATTCATTTTCATCAATCAAGACACAAGGTGGTGGCAAAAATGAGGAAACCTGCATCTAAGTCACTTCTAATTTTGGAAAGGTTTAGGTTAGAAAGCTGACATATTTTTAGAGGTGTTTTTTGTAATACTTCCTTTTCAGGGTCATGTGTCTTGTCTGAAGTATTGCTTCAGCTCAAGGAAATTCTCTGTCCCTAACCTGCATTTCCCAAAATACTGTCATTCTGAATGAATGATGTAAAACAGTTGTAGAGCCATTTTCCTCATATTAACCTATGTATTTTACTCACTGTAAAACACACAATCAGCTGGGTTTGTGGAAATTGTTACCCTGATAACATACTGAGGGGTTAATTCTGGAACTGAGAACTTTAGAAATACCAGTATGCCTGTGGTTCAGGCTGAGGTTTTCCCAAACCAGGACCCATCCCCACAGCAGCATTAGCAATGCAGGCTCAGCACCCTAAGCATTTCTGCAATTCATTCCCTGGTTATCTCCCAATATTCATTGGGAGTTCATTCAACTGCTGCATTAGAGGTGGTAAAAGGGATCTCTCTTCAGGAACCATTCGTGCACCTGTCTCCCAAGAATTTTTTTGATTTCTTTTTGACCTTGCTGACACAATCCAACTCCACACACAGTCTTGCGGCTGCAAGCTCCAAAAGTTTAATCACCCACAAAGTACTTTATCTGTTTCAAGCCAGTCCTCCTTACTCTCACCAAGTGACCCCAGTTCCAGCAACAGTTCTACACTCAGCTCCCCTTCTGCTCTCACATTTAGGTAACACATTGGTATAATCTTCCTCAGCTGCTGTTCCTCCACAGGAAAGAGTCCCAACCTTTTCAGTCTCTCTTCAAGCCATCAGCTCTATCTTCTTGCATAATTTTATTATTTTTCTTGATATCCTAATAGCATTATACTCTCATGAGAGGCATTAACTATCCCTGCACGAAACACTTAATGGCCACAACAGAGCATTCACTGCCTTGTTCTCACTGCCTTTCTTGATGCTGAGCCTTTCATTGACTCTTTTAGTCAAGCAGCACTTAAAAGTGTATCAGAGGACAAGTACAAGATTTCTTTTCTGGCTTCTGACTGTCACGCCTAACTTCAATATCTCCACCTTGGCAGCAAGCACCAGCCTCTCCCTCAATAAAAGACACAAATTAGCACAGCCCTCCACAATCAAGAAGATTGCTGTTACATCCCTCAGATGCTCCCCTAACAGAAATTTATCTTGTTAGCACCTCAAGAACAGAGATTGCAATATCCAATTTTCTTTCATTCCTTGTTCTGTAATGCACAACACCAATAAAAATGTTGCTTCCATCTCTCCTTCACACTGACTGCAAGGTCCCAGGGGAGTATTTTTAAATGCAGTCTCCCACTTATAAAAATATGTAAAAAGCAGAATGTGTACACAACCAAAAAAAAGAGAAAAATTAACAACTGAAGCTTACCTGAACTGTAGGAGTGCCCAAAATATTCCACTGTTCCTTCCAATGGTGTTTTCATCAGAATTTTCAGTCAAGCAATTTCCCTGGGCTGTCCACAGGACTGAAACACACAGAATATATTGCCCAGGAAATAAAAATACTTTAAAGGTATATTCAAATCTCATAAAAAACAGTCAGCAGAGTAAGAACAATGCTTACCAGCAGCTGCAATGCCAATAAGCACAGAGGCAGTGTAGAAAGCCCATGTAGCTGGTTGGATAAAGACTGCAATGTATAGGCTGGAACAGAACAGATCTGTTTATTGGATACTGATTTCAGGTAGACAATGCTCTTTAGCAATCAGATACCTCACTTAGGTGCTTCTAAATCAGCTACTCTCTCCTAAGGGATGTTGAAAAACAGGTTGTATGTGGAAAATCTTTTTACCCTTCTAAGCATATAGAATTTTTTAATATATGGTTATTAATCTGAGACCATAACTTCAATTCCCCAGGCAGCAAAGTCTGGGAATGCTGTGAAAAAAATGTGCTGTAGGCTGAAGTGCTCTACAGTTACACATCTGCAGTATCTCTGTGAGATGCTTTTCTTAGCTGGTACAATTTCATGTATGGCACAGGAGCCTTAGATCTGAAAAAAAAATAAAGAAATATTACCAAGGAAGCAGGCAAAACCTCAGAATTAATACTTACCTATAAAACATGCCACTAATAACCATGGAGAATTGAGGTCCTACTATTGCAACCAGTGAAGGTGATATTAGATTTGATGCAGACAATACTCCATAAATAATGGACATGCTAAAAAAATAAAAAACAAAGACAATTAAATACTTAAAATAAAATATAGGCTATGACTGCAACTGATCTAAGAGGGATCAGTGGATTTAAAAATATTCAGTTAAGTACATACATAACAGCAAAACTTTGATGGTCAAACATTTCCTTACTTTCTTCTGTTTCCTTCACCCCCTGCACTGCATTTGGGAATAGAGGTGTGTACAGTGTTCCCTGGATTGCTGAGTAGAGTCCCAGACTATTGCAGGCAATGACATCTTGTAATTTACAGCATGCATTTGTCAAACTGCCTGAGCAGCAGTTACTGTATTTTGTACCCTGTACGTCTAGAGGAGAATGTTCTAGAACCTCATTTACCTGTCAGTGAGGTTTTCATCTCCTGCCAAATACACCACAGAAATTTTACAGACATATTTTGTGCATTGGAATTTTTAGTTTAAATTGAAACAGCAAACCCTCCGAAGGAGCAATCAGATTTTCCTACATGACAGATTAATTTGGCACACAAAAAGTCCCTGATCATGCCTGACAAGCTTGACTCTGCCAGTGCAACACAGAAAATGGCTTTTTGTGGCTTTGCTTGTCTTTCTGACTGCTCCTTTCACATTTATGTTCTATTTCCTCAGAGCTGATCCACACCACCTGTCCTACACAAACACAGAGTGTGAAAGGGCAAACAACCGAGGCCTGAGTTAGCAGTTTTATTTATTTTTAAACTTCCACCTTCTTCTCCTCCTAAGGTAAAATGCTGAGAATGTGATGATAGTAGGTTTTCTCCCTACAAAGAAAACATGCAAACCAGATATGTAGTTCAACTGGAAATAATTCAGAGCAGAACTGTGAGAAGCCTGTTTTAAACTGCTTTAAGTGTGTCAATAAATTGTGAAGTCAGCAGAACACTGCAACCTCTTGAGAGTGCCTCTCTACTGGATGAAACTGTAACTAAGTTCACCCTGCAAGGAGCAAAATAAGAAGAAAATCAGTGTAATTACCTCGTGTAGCCACTGCCATGAAAGTCTGTGTTGTTTAAATTCATGATAACAGTTTGCTGTGAGGAGAAGACCATACATTGTAATATGTTAGAATCTATCTTGTATTTTGAGAACACCTACATTGGTTTGAAGTCAGTATCAAACATCAGAATCATTCATTAAAAGACAATACAAAGTACTTAAAAGAACTTAAAATGTTAATTACAACTCACTCCACCTCCACTAAAAAGATGCAGGAGATACTTGGCAGGGAAACATCTATGTTTGAAGGAGAAATCAGTACTTTATGATTAAATCATGATTTCATAAAAGACCTAAAATACTTCACAAAACTTTTGTTTCACTTAAGACCTTTCTTACACAGATAGGTAATGACTATTTTAGTTTTAGAAGTGGGAAAAAAAAAGGAGAAGTTTCAGAATAATCTTAACTTGACCTAACTGAATCTCTGATAAGGGTTTCCACTCTTTTTAGCTTCCCATTATTTCCCTATTCCTTCTTTTTTTTTCCCCTTGAATCAGCTTTAGTGATCATGAGACCATGCAGTCAGTTGGACTAGCACGCAGATCTGATTGAAAGTCACTTGCTAAGACTTTTATGACAATGAATTATGTGACTGCATGACCACAAAGTCCAATTCCGTGAGGTGCTGAATTCACTGCAGAATTTCTGAGATAGCTGGGCTGCACTTAAGAACTCACATAAAGTATCACACTGCACTAGGACTCACAAAAAACACCGCAAGTAGTTATTTCTGTAGTGCAGTGAAGGACATTTTTCTGTCTGAACCCAGCAAGGATCCTTCTTGCATGCAAGAAAAGAGCTGTAAGACCTGTGGGCTCAAGAGGGATGTTGAAATCTAACTGCCCTGAAGGCACAGAACTAATAATCCTGAAAGCAGCTCTGGAAGTTAAAGAGCTAAGCCTGGCAGTAGCAGGAGTCTAAAAATTTAAACAGTAACAGTAAATGTGGATTATGCTGTGCTCAATTTTTGCTCTGCAAAGAGATACTAAATAGCAGCAAATAACTTCTTCAGCTGGAAGGTGACTTGGCAGTTCAGCCATTGTAGAAGTCTGTTTGTCAGGTGTTATCCTCCTACTCCCCCTTAACATCTAGTTTGTTAGATTTTGAAAATCTAGTTAATAATAGCATGGTTAATAATAAGTTAGGCAAATATTTTGAAAGGGACTATACAGAATATGGAATATAAAATATGCAAGGTTCAGTGTAATTTAATTGTTCAACATCGTTACTGTCAAAGCAGACACTATTTTAAAGATCAAACATTCTATAAGATTCATTTTCTACTTCCTAAGCAATCAGGCTCAGTTATATATGTAGCTGTGCTACCTTAAAGAAACAATCTGCTGAATTATTTGGTTAAACACATTAATCTAGTTAAAACTAAACCAAAAGAAGATAAAATGTCCAAGTACCTTGCACATTAGAAAATACCAAATAAAGCAACATTAGAGGACACAAAAGACAAGCCAGGATAAATAACTGAGGTAGAAACACGGCACGTTTAAAAGTCACACCTACCGCGATATTTCCACAGGATTGGAAAGCAGTGAATATAAACATAAATGAGACTCCCAAAATAATGATGTTGAAAAGCTTTTTTCCTTCAGAAGACATTTTGTGTTTTCTTCCCAAGCCCTCAGCTTCGGTCTGGAAAAATTCTTTTTTCTTTTAAAAGTTTCCTCTTAACCTCTGTTTCTTAAAAAAAGCAAAAAGAATTAAAAAAATCAAGCTTCGAAAATGATGAGTACTTAGGGCTACTTATTAGCTGCTAGAAAAGATCAATTAATCAAGAATTCTGGTAAGACTTTTAAATAATGTGCAACAAAATCGGTAACTTAAAAAAAAAAGGTCTGGCACAAAAGGTAAAGCCCAAGATTCCCTCTACCTGTTCCCATGAAGTTAACAGGGCTGACTGCAGTGTGTTACTTCATGATATTCCTTTCTCCCAAAGGAGCAGCTTTCCCAATATCGAGCAGGTTAATCGGCTCAGCGTCTTGTCATTGTGGAAATCAGAATCGTGCTCCCCGGCCTCTCAATCACCTGACGAAGGAAAGATGAGCCACTCGCACCGGCGAGTCATTTCCATGCACTGTACAGGAAATAATGAACATTTCAGTGTCTCCATCAGCTGACCCAGCCCTGAAAGCCCTTGTGCACTATGGGAAATGCAGTTTTAGCGAAGCAACCTTTTCCTCCTTGAAGCAGTGAAAATCTCCCAGTCATTAAAATAAAATTATTTGTACTAGTTTTTGAGAATTGTGATTTCTATCCACTAAATAACACCTGGCAAGATTAAAAAAAAAAATAGCAAAAACAAAACCAAAAAAACATGCACACAAAAAACCCCTCACAAACCAAAAAATAAAAACCCCACACAACTACAGAATCATGGAATCACAGAATAGTTTTGATTGAAAGGGACCCTAAATCTCATCTCATCCCACCCCCTGCCATAGGCAGGGACACCTTCCACTAGCCCAGGTTGCTCCAAGCCCTGTCCAACCTGGCCTTTAACACTTCCAGGGATGAAAGTGATACCATTAATCTTTTATTCCACAGTATTTCTAAATAATAAATTTAAGGTCAATTGATCTTCGAGTCATGAAAATCTCTGTTAAAACATTAGTAAAACTGAGAGAGAATCAGACATTGACTGAATGGCCACATTTTCCTGTTACCATCCTTTGTCTGTTCTGTTGGGCTTCTGGGACTGGAGAATTCAGCTAAGTCAGTTCTACTTTAATGCTGGCCAAAAAGACAGAGAAGGAAATGCAGAACTGATTGAAGTAAATTACAAATCATCACATTTTACCTCTGATGTCTACAGCAAAGGATTTAAAGAAACAGAGGTCTTAAAGGGAGAAAAGGATCTTAGCCCAGGAGTTAGAAAGGCTCGTTGGGAGAGTTTAAACTGGATTTGAAGTGGGATAAGGTTTGCTTGACCGACCTGATTGCCTTCTGTGATGAAACAACTGCATGGACGGATGAGAGGAGAGCAGTGGATATTGTCCATCTTGACTCCAGCAAGGTTTTCAACATTGTGTTTCACAACACCTTCCTGGGGAATCTTGGGACATGTGGGTGGGATGAGTGGGCATTGAGGTGATTGAGAACCGGCTGGATGGAAAACCCCAGTCATAATCGTTGGTATAGGGTCTGTTTGGAGGCCTCTCACTAGCAGCGTCTCCCAGGGTTGTTTAACTTCCTCATCACTGACTTTGATGGGGGGGTCGATGCTTCCTCAGCAAGTTCACTGGTGGTACAAACCTTGGAGGGGTGGCCGATAGCCCAGAGTGCTGTGAGCCCTTCGGAGGGACCTGGACAGGCTGGAAAGAAGGGCAGAGAGGAACTGTCTGAAGTTCAGCAAAGGCGAGTGCAGAGTCCTGCAGCTGGGGAGGAACAAGCCCAGGCACCAGCACAGGCCGGGACTGACCTGCTGGAAAAGCAGCTCTGCGGGGAAGGAGCTGGGGGTCCTGGTGGACATGGCCAGCACCGTGCCCGAGGGGACAAGAAGGTCACTGCTGTCCCAGGGTGCGTTAGGAAGAGCATTTCCAGCAGGTCAGGGAGTGATCCTGCCCCTCTGCTCAGCCCTGGCGAGGCTCCCCTGGAGCAGTGTCCAGTTCTGGGCTCCTCGGGATGAGAGAGCTCTTGGAGAGGGTCCCATGGAGGGCCACAGAGATGATTTGGGGACTGGAGCATCTCTGTCCTGGGGAAAGGCTGAGGGAGCTGGGGCTGAGAGGGACCCTCAGCCCTGTCTGTCCCTGTCTGCAGGGATGGGGCAGAGCAGGGACCAGGCTCTGCTCCATGGGGCCCAGCAATGGCACCAGAGGCCACGGATACAAAGCAATGCCCAGGAAATTCCACCTGGACATGAGGCAGAACTTCTTCCCTGTGCAGTGACCAAGCCCTGAACAGATTGTCCAGAGAGGGAGTGGAGTCTCCCTCGCTGGAGATACTCCAGAGCCATCTGCACACAATCCTCTTCCATGTGCTCCAGGATGACCCTGCTGGAGCAGGGAGGTGGGACCAGATAACTCCACTGTGGTCCCCACTGGAAGGGACAGATAATCCCTTCCAACCTGACCACCCTGTAGTTCTGTGAAATAAAATCTGTGCCCCAGCTATAGTTAGATACATTTAGTACATGTATTACATGCTTTTTTCAATTTCCAAACTGTATTTTTTTAAAATGTCAGTGTTTTTCAAAACAGCACATAATTTTCACTTGTGGAGGAAAGTCAGTGTGATTACTCAGAGGCTGCCGTACAAAGATGCAATTAAAATACCAAGGTGAGGGGTCTTAACACAAGAAAAGCTCTCTTCCTCCTTTTTGATATTATTATAGTAGCAGAATTTTAAGATCCTCTAGGAATAGTGTCCCACTCACATCTTTTCCCTCTTGTGCCAGTATGAGCTTCCATCCTGATGCACAGCACACTGGGCTGGTGTGCTGGAACAATTCCTTTGGCAAAAGCAGCAACCTGTGTTGAGTGACTGAAACTGGGAGGAACGGGTATAGGAAACCTCCTCTTATCATTTTAGGGGAAATCACTGTAAAGATAAAATTTCTCCTTTCTCCTTTTAGCAGATGAAACACAAATGTTTTTAATCAAAATTCTCTAGGAAAAAAAAAAAAAGAACAAGCATGAAGCAATACAAAACATGAAACCAGTAGTTTATTTGATTTCTCTACTCATTTGTAACGGGAAACAAACTGTTGCTTCTGTATTTGTATACACGTCACTGCTTTTTTATACTTCTTCAGTGCAAAAAAAAAATCAAACACAATTATAGTACGACTAAGAATTTAAATTCTAATACTGAAATAATTTTTCATATCTCTACTATCATTGGATTAAACAGATCAATAGAAAATAATCTCATTTTTATTCTTTTTTTAAGTTATATTATGAAACACCTGGGTAGAAACTTTCAACGTTGTTGTGAGATGAGAACCAGGTATTACAGCTCAGAAACGGAGTTTGGACATTTTATTAGCGCCTGAGGTGACAGAGAAACAACTTTTGGGGTGGGGGAGCAGCTTTCACGGTATTCCCTGGACTCTGCAAAAGTCGCTTGGTACCCTTACACAAGGGCTGTGCAAATCTTCTCCCTTGTTCCTCCACAGCACGAACTTCCGAAGCGGGCCGGTGTTAGGATGATTTTAGTATTTCCCTGCTCGGCTTCCACAGGCACCGAGGAACTGGCGGAGACCGCCTGGGCTACAGCGCGAATCCCCCGTGGCACATCCAGAGCTGGCGGGGCCGAGGAGGCTTCCCCGGGCACCGCTGCCCGTAGGGGCTGAAGGAGAGCCCGCGAGGAGCCCGCTCCGGGCTGCCCGGCCCCTCACAGCTGCCACAGGCACACAGCGGAGCGCGAGCAGGAAAGGCACCGAGCTCCCACAGCAGCTGCTCCCGCAGAACCGCCCTCAGAGAACTCGGGCCGAGCGCCGGTTCCCTCACGGAGCCCCGGCCCCATGCCCCTCATGGTTCTCCCCTCCGCGTCCGCCATTTTAAACCATCCCCTCCCGCCCGCGCCACAAGGGATTCCCTTCACCATCGTTCTTTTTTCCCGCGGCGGGGGTTCCTCGCCTCTCTCCCGCCCCTCCACTGCTCTGCCCTTATTTTCTTTTTTTATTGTTATTACTATTGCTTGGGTTTTTTTTACGGTTTTCAATACACATTGTTCAAAAATTTCCCCGCCTCCACCGAGCCCTTCCGGGTCACGGCGGCGGCGTTTTAAGAGCCACTTTCCAACCGCAGGGCGAATTATTAATTTAGAGGGGGATTCCCCGAGCTCCCTCCGGGACCACCTCGGAAAAAAGAACGAAAAAGGGATCGGGGGTCGCTCCCGCGGCGCTGCGGGCGGGGCGGTGCCGCGTTCCCTTCCGGGGCGCCGCCGGCCATTTTGTGGCGTTAAGCCGCGCGCGCGGGCGGTTCCCCCTCATTTCCTCGTCGCGGCGGGACGGGGCGGCTGCTCCTGGCGCTTCGCTCCGGCCTCGGGCCGCCCCTCGGACCCTGAGGTGGGTGCTGCACCCTGCGGACTCCGCGGCTTTCCCCTATGCGCTGCACCTCTCCTCCTTTTTGGACTCGCTCTGCGGTGTGAGGCGCGTCGCCCTCAGGGCCGCGCCGGCTGCTGACCCCCCTCAACCCCTCAGGTTTATTCTCTTCGGCTGCCGCCGCCCCTCAGGGGCTCCTGCCCACCATGAGCTACGGCCGCCCGCCGCCCGACGTGGAGGGCATGACGTCCCTCAAGGTGGACAACCTGACCTACCGCACCTCTCCGGACACCCTCCGGAGGGTTTTTGAGAAGTACGGCCGCGTGGGCGACGTCTACATCCCGCGGGACCGCTACACCAAGGAGAGCCGTGGCTTCGCCTTCGTGCGCTTCCACGACAAGCGGGACGCAGAGGACGCGATGGACGCGATGGACGGGGCGGTGCTGGACGGCCGGGAGCTCCGCGTGCAGATGGCCCGCTACGGCCGCCCTCCCGATTCGCACCACAGCCGCCGCGGGCCGCCGCCCCGCCGGTACAGCAGCAGCGGCTACGGCCGCCGCAGCCGCAGGTGAGCGCCGCGGAAAGGAAAACGGAGTTCGGGCAGTAAATGAGATGAACCTTAGCTACGCGCCTGTGCAGTGGCAGCCGTTTGTTTTCGTGTTGGTTGCCTAGAGAGGTAGTCAGGTGTCCGTCACTGAACCGTATGGACGCAAACTTGAGCCATGTGCTCTAGGACAGCCCTGCTTAAGCAGGGAGGTTGGACCGGATGACCCACTGTTGTCCCTTCCAGCCGAATCGATTCTGGGATTCTCTATCTTTTTCCCAGTGAGTTTCGCGGCGGGGCTGGGAAGAGGGAATGGGGGTTTACTAGAGGTTTACTAGCAAAGGCACGTGGAGTTCCCTCGGAATGGAAGGGTTTCGCCTTGTAGTAGATTTAGCCCCCGGCCACTCGCTCTGAACAATGGCGCCCTCGTAACACTCATTTTCTTGCCCACGTGCGTCCTGTTCCGCCTTCCCTGTCCCGCAGCACTCGCTCCAGTCCGTGCGTCACCCGTGAGCAACTTTTAACATGCCTTTTTTTTTTTCTTTCTCTTTTCTCCTGCTATATTTTAGCCCTAGAAGACGCCGTCGCAGCCGATCTAGAAGCAGGAGCCGCTCTAGGTCCCGCAGTCGGTCCCGCTACAGTCGATCCAAATCCCGGTCTCGCACACGCTCTCGGTCTCGCTCCACCTCCAAGTCCAGGTCTGCCAGGAGATCCAAGTCAAAGTCCTCATCTGTCTCCAGATCCCGGTCCAGGTCAAGATCCCGGTCCAGATCTAGAAGTCCTCCCCCTGCCTCAAAGAGAGAATCCAACTCTAGATCCAGGTCTAAGAGCCCTCCCAAGTCTCCGGAAGAAGAAGGAGCTGTATCCTCCTAGGAACATGGTAATGTACCTCGGGATCAGCACAGGATGCATGTTACTTTATTAGAGAGAGCACTTAGGTGGGGTGTTGGGTAGTTCTTGGAACATAATAGCCTGAACCAGGTGAATCCTAGTGGGGCACATTGTTAGTTGTTGGTTTTGGTTTTTTTTTTCTTGAGCAGTGCTTTTTGGTTATTGATTTAGGGAAATAATTACTGAAGGGTTTTCTACGGAGAAATTTTTTTTTTTTTAAACAGAGAAAATGTTTTATTGCAAGATTAATGCCTTGGTTTTAATAAAATATTGTATGAGACGCAACCTATGATGAAAATGACTATTTCTTACTGTATTTATCCAACATCTGCATTTTCCCCTTTAAAGCTGCGGTCTCCTGTTTGCTAAAAGAATATTGGCCAGTATTGCAGATTTTAACTGATTTGGCTGATCCTCCAGGGACCAGTTTCTGTGGGCGTGTGTTGGAGCAGGTTTGTCTTACACTGTTAAAGATACACTATCCTTTTAGAACGGAAGATCGGTTCAGTGGCCGTTGTACTGACTGGAGGTAATAACTGTCCTAGAAAAGTGGCAAATTCCTTGCAAGAGAAAACCACGGAAACTAGTTTTTTCCTCAAGTCGACATCTTGAAGAGGCATCTAAGGATACACCGGGTGGGGAAAGGATAGTGTGTCTTTAACCCTTCAAACTGTTTGGTCCTGTTTTTTAAAAGGAAAGGGCCTGAGCTAGCTCTGGAGTTAGGTAATTGTAGCAAAATTAGTCACGTTTTCGGTTTTGAATGCTAATTAGAGTTTAGTTTAAGTCTCATTGAAGAAGTATTAGTTTTGTAACTTTTATAGAACTTTGAATAATTGAGTGTTGAACAGGCTGAATTGAAGTTAATGGTGGCTTGATCTACAGCCTGGTGCTTATTCTCCTTTGTAACTAAATATTTTGACCGAACCTTACATTTGGCCTCTGAAGTAAAGCAACACACGGGGGGAGGGTGGAACACTCTGGAAATTCCTAAAACTTAATTAAATTAGGCAAAGCCAGTTGAAACACAACTAGAAGTGTCCCTGAAGTCATCCACACCCAAAATAGACTAGGTAGAAACCTGGCTGAACTTTTCTCTCTTCAAACCTAGATGCTTCAGCTAAATGGGAACCCACATAAAGGACGCCTTTGGGGGGAAAAGATCGCTTGAGTCTTCAGCCCATTGGAGAGACCCTGGCCGAGCAACCAGCTGTTGAAAAGGTTATTTTGTAACATTTTGTCTAACTTTTTACTTGTTTAAGTTGCGCCTCAAGTGGCAGATTTTACATTTTATGTGCCATTTTGTTGCTGTTATTCAAATTTCTTGTAATTTAGTGAAGTGAACGACTACCGATTTCATTATTGGCTTGGATATTTGAGGTAAAACTTCATTTTTGTTTATATAGTGCTGACTTCTATTGGAAATTAAAACTGATGGTAACTTGCTGCCTCCAGTTTCATACTGAGGAATCATGCAGCCATTATATGCTGATAGCTAACTGTCAAAAAGTATTCTCAATTTTGTCTCGATTCCTTAAATAAAATTCCGCAAAACTTCAACTTGAAACTTACTGTAAATGCTTTTTATAAAAGAAAGAACAACTTAAAATAGCATCTTCAAATTCAAATTGGTAGAAATCTTTTCAGGTGACAGTTGATATTTGCAAGGATTGTTTTACCAGACTCAATTCTAATCTCTTCTCTTATGTATTTTTGTGCACTAGGCGCAGTTGTGTAGCAGTTGAGTAATGCTGGTTAGCTGTTAAGGTGGCGTGTTGCAGTGCAGAGTGCTTGGCTGTTTCCTGTTGTCTCCTGATTGCTCCTGTGTAACGATGCCTTGTCGTGCAGAAACAAATGGCTGTCCAGTTAATTAAAATGCCTGACAACTGCACTTCCAGTCACCCGGGCCTTGCATAAAAAAAATGGAGCATACAGTGAGCACATCTAGCTGATGATATACACACCTTATTTTTTCCAGAATGGTAAAACTTACCAACCTGCATATATGAACTTACATATGAGAATTGTAATGTTAAGCAAAGAAATGGTTCATTCCTTTGTAAGTACTGATTGGTGTATCTTTTGCTTAAGACATTCTGTACTATACCCACTGTCTCTGTAGTTAATATTAAACATTTTTTTTCTGTGTTAACTTTTCTCAACTTAATGTCTTGGGTCAGCTTATTTTTAGCTTGAAAAGATTTCTGCAATTATACTGTCAATGCTTAACTTCTCTATAGTAACCAAATGCATTCTACTGCTTATAAATTTTATCCACTGGGGTTTCTTTTAAATTACTGTGGGCAAACTTTAATTAGTATTGTGACTAACCCAATGTTGTGTGGCAACTGGTAACACACCAGGCCATGAACACAGAACCAGCCAGGTCCTGGGATGGTGTTGTGGGAGGTCCACACTGAGCAGTACTAATAATTGCATTGCTGTGTGCTTGCCCTGGCTCACCAGGCTGCTGCTTGACGGGGGCTGATCTTTACAGTGATGATTTCTCTTGATTTGGTACCAAATGATTTGTAACTTCAAACATCCTGTGTCAAGGGTTGTTGTAATGCCTTGTTTTATCTTATGCATGTATGTTAAATGGGAATGGAAACATCTGAACACTGGCAGTATGGCTTTGTTGAGGATTAAAAGTACTTTTCTACAAACTGAGGAGTTTGTATGTTCCAGGTTAGTGCAGTCTCCACACACTTTACAAACAGAGGGGACTGGCTTTTGTATGTGGATCTTTGGGAAGGATTCTCAGTCCTGGGAAAGGGATCTGATGGGGATGGTTTTTTATTTTAAAAGAGTGCAGTTTCCTTTTCATAGCTGAACTTGTGGATTTAGGTTGGATCTTGTGGATTTCCAGGTTAAACTCTGTTGTGTAGTGGCTCACATGATGGAATTGAGGCTCTGAACTATTTCACAGGCTTGGGAGGAGGAACACAAATTTCTCAAAAGCCATAGCTGGAAAACCAAACAGCTTTATTTTTTACAATGCATGTTTTAAGAATTGCTGCTTCCCCAAAATATCCATGAGGTTTGCTGTAAACAGGACTGTTCTCTGCAGCTCTGTGCTACAGTGAACAGCTGAGTATCACCTTGTACTGAAATCTAAAGTGGAATAAACTGAAGTGCCATCTGACTGTGCTAGTGAGATGATCATCATTTCAATTGTGTGTCTTCCTGGCAGAGACGAGCTGGCCAAGTGCTCTTTGTCTGCACCAAAGGAATGCAAGGGAACGTGGATACTCTTGAGTTTCCATTTGTAGAGCAGAGCCTCGATAGACCAGTCAGCACTGAGGGGAGGAAACTCTGTGAAAACCTGAGCAGGGGTTGTGACTGCTACAGTAACTTAAGCAGGCTGTCACCAAACTTCAGTACAACACAGCAGCTGGGCTTGTAACAGTTTTCTACTCAACAGCAAATTGGTGGTTCTTGGATTATTTTCAGATTTTGTTACCTCCAGGGTTTACTGGGCAAATAGCAGCCTGACTCACAGTAAAGAGCTTTTCTGAGTCAGGGTGGTGGTGCCACGGAGGAGTTAACATCCGTCCGCAGCTGAGACAGAAGATTTGAGTTTTAAATATGTAAAACTTTACCTTCGGACTTGATAAGTTGTCCAGAATTGAGCATGTGGGTTCTTCTCCAACAAGAAGCAAATTGTAGTTAAAATATCTTCAAAGTCTGTGGAGTTCGGGGAGATAAAGCAATCTGGGTTAGTCTGTGGATTCCAGGTGGGGATAAATCTGCCCAGTTGTCTGAAATGGTAATTACAAATCAATGCAAGCACAGAGTATCTGTATGAGAGACCCAAGCATGGCATGAAGGGACTTAGTTAATTACTTAATCTTCTATTCCCACACACTCAGCCCCATTTATGACAGCTCTAAACTAAAATTAGCTCAGAGTAACAAGGTCAGTAGAACAGTGTCACCTGATCTATTGACACTGTTCCCAGTACTACTTGGAGAGGAAGTCCTTGCAGTCACAAACCAGAGATGTCTGAGAGCATTAATGTACCTTTGGGGTCAAAAAAGACATCCGAGCCTAAAATAATGTCTATAGGAGCAAGAGAGAGCAGCTCTGGTGCCACGCGGCCCCAGGTGAGGCCGAGGACGGGCACGTGGGGCAGGCGGTTCATGAGGCAGCTGCTGCGGCAGCTCTGCAGGCACTGGGGCAGCTCCTCGCTGTCCGACAGGATCACCTGGGCACCGCACCTGGCGGCCACCACGCCGGGGAGACTCACACCGGCACCGATCTGAAACCGCAGCGTGTTTGTGGAGACCGCGGGCGGAGCGTGGCCCGCGGGTCACGGGAGGGGGTACGGGCGGGGACCGGGCGGTACCTCCAGCATTCGCTTGCCCGGCAGGCTCCGCCTGCGCGCCCACAGGTACTGGGCCAGGACCACGGCGCAGGGCCACACGTACATCCCGTACTGCGAGTCCAGCACCTGCAACACACGGGGCGAGGCGCTGTGCCGGGATCCCGGGAGCTCCCGCTGTTCCCCGCGTCCCGGCTGCTCCCGGTACCTCGGGCACGCGCACGGCCAGCGCCGCCGGACCGTCCTCGAAGCGGTACCGCCGCGCGCGCCGCCGCCGCGGCTCCGCCATGGGCCAATCGCGGGCGGACACGTATCGCCGCCGGGCCGCGCTGGCCAATCGGCGCCTCCTCCCGGCCTGACGTCACGCGGAGCGCCGCCGCGGGCGCTGATGGAGATGGGCCGCTCGCCCAGCCGTGGCCTCCCCCGGGCGCCGCCGTTAATCCGGGACGCTCCCTCCCGCGCCGCTGCCCCGGCGGGACGGGGTGGACGCCTCCGCGGG